>BPLR01005501.1:0-74789 GCA_021605095.1 Caerostris extrusa | reverse complement strand
AAACAGTTAACACTAAATCAAAAATAAAGAGAAATTCTATATATATGAATAATAAACAAACATAATAAGTAATTTACAAACTTAAAAATGGGAGGTGAAAGGGCCTCATAAGGGAATAGCCTAGGGCCTCTTTTCATCTAAATCCGGGGCTGATCTTAACCTAGGACATTAATTTATCTGAAAAAAAAAAAGTGTCCTAGAATTGTTCTCAGTATCTTCAATGAGTGTTCTCTCCCTAATCTACTCTTTCTGTAGTGCCAGACTGCAAACTCCACTCGTTGGCAGATCACTTATCTACTGACCTTCTTTGTAATTTTCCACTTGTCTATTACACTGTTTTACAAATAATTTCCTAATTGTTCAGTTTTCATATATTGAAGACGTCAGTGTTTGTTTGTTCCTAAGGTTAAAATAATCATTTTCACTATCCTAAGTTATGCAAAACCCTTCAAAACATCTTAAGTGAATTTACATAATTTTTTATAAAGGTATGAATTCACCATGAGTTCGCTTAAGTTTGGAATTTTTTCGTGTTTTGAATCCATCAGCATTGCGTATTTTAAATATTTACTGAATATGCAATAAATATATTGTATCTTTGAAATTTTAGAATAAGAATTTTATGGAATGTTTAAGTCCATGGTTGGAAAAAATAATTCTATAGTTAAAACATACAATTTCATAGTCACTTCACATCTATACAAAAGAACACGATTATTGTGCACTATGACCAGGGCCGGAATTACATGAAAAGAGGCCCTAGGCTATTCCACTTATGAGGCCCTTTCACCTCCCATTTTTAAGTTTGTACATTACATGAGAGGTAATAAAATACATCATTACTGTGATATATATCAATATGTTAAATGAAACATGTTGTGATGGGTACTAATCTTTATAAAAATGTGGCACGGATAATAAATAAAAAAAAAAATCGAGAACACTTACTTGGACATTTATTCTCAGAACCATATAAAGTAGTTGTAAGTTGGTGCAATCTAGTACATACAAACGAACAGGCCCACTGAGCCGAACGCGTTGATCTTAACCAATACATTTCTATGTTTGTTTATGAGTCATATGTGTAGAATTTCTCCCTATTTTCGATTCAGTGTTTTAGTGTTTACTGTTTTTAGAATAGTGTCATTCTAATGTTGCTAACAATTTTAATGTAGGCCCCTCTTGATCTTGAGGCCCTAGGTTCAAGCCTTGTTATCCTATAGGAAAATCCGGCCCTAACTATGACACGTAATCAAATTTCGAGACATAATTTGTAAATTAATATAAAGAATGTGAATAGAGAGCATTTAACTATAGTATTGCATTAAACAAGCAGATTAAAACTTTTGAAATTTACAGATTGCGGAAATAATTTTCGTAGCGACTCACTTTCGCAATGCGTAAACATTTTACTACAACTTTTTGTTTTGCGTAAAAATTTTCAAATCTTTTTTTTATAGAAACACAAATTAATTTCCATAAGTAGGTCATTTGCTGTGCTTTGCAGCTGGTCAACAAAATCTCTATTTCATTGAATTCTGGATCTTCCTTTGAAATTTTTTGAATTTTAAATTCCGACCTTCCAGTGGCTTGAGGAGCAAAACAGGAACTTTTATAGATTAAAGGCTCGTTCCCACCGAGGCTTGAGGCTTTTACGCGTGAGGCGTTCATCAATCACTAGCCTCACCGCGTTCGCCTGAAACTGGTTTGAAATCCACCGCTTCGAGGTTGATCAACTTTCAACTCCAAGCGGAACTTCACTAGGCGTAATGCGATTTCTGACGTTTCACTGTGAAGGGGTCGAAAAGATTTTCTCGCCTGCCGCGTGAATCTTCAACGCTTCACGCCTCGGTGGGAACGAAGTCTAAGTGTTTGCCAGTGCATTAGAACAAAAAAACTGTTTCTCAGATGCAGATAGGAGTTTTAGGCCTCTTCGGGGCAAGGGTACTCCGATATCCTGTAAATACTTTTTTTTTTTTTGCTTAATTTGCAGTACTTTAATACCATACATACTGCATACATAATAATGCTACACTACACTACACTAATACTACTATTTAATACATACTACTATATACAATTAATACTGCATCTCCTGCGTTGATGAAAGCTGAGAAGGAGACTTCTGGGCGTTACTTTAAATATAAGCAGGAGCTATTTAACAGTACAGTACAGAAAATTTTCTTTTGAGGTATGAACTGTTGATGCTACTATGGTTTAACGGAATTGTTAATGTAGGTTTGATTATTTGCTTTCATTAATAAGCAGCATACATTTGAATTTTAACGTGGAATACGTCAACCGTGTAACCGAAAAGGAGAAATTGAAAAAATATTTGTTTTTACATTTCTATATCCTTCCATTGCACATAAAAGTTTTCGTAACGGAAAATTTTTTTCATTTTTTTTTTATATATAACCAAAACAATTAATTGAGCATTGTTTATTTTTTTTTTTTTTTTTTACGTCATAACAGACTAGATCACGGTCTATTTGCCAGCTGCATTAGAAAAAAAAAATCATAACAGATTTTATCACAAATATTTTCTTATATAAATTTAAAATTGAAATGCCCCATGATAATAATAAATATCAATTTAATAATTTTTTTTTGTGAAGAAATGAATTAATTTTTAAATCAGAATAATTAACACAAAAAACAAAATATATCCTTTTAATTCTGACTTACGAAATTACTTACAGCAAAAAAAAAAAAAATTATTAGCTGTTTAAACAAAAATGGGCTCATGCATAGAAACATTCTCGCACATTTTTATACAGCATAAATTATTTAACTCGCAAATTAAATCCGGAAAAAATAAAAATCTTAATTAAAAGCGGAGTGATGAAAGTGTTCGAATTACGTTTCCGACTTACTGGCACTTAAATAAATCGCAAAAATATTTTAACAATTCCAATAAAGCATTGTATAAAATAATTTTCCAATGGCTTAAAACTTATTAGCAGGTAGAATATAAAAAAAAAAAAAAAGGCTGATGCGTAAGATATTCACCTGCATTTTTATATAGCATAAATTACGAAATTTGCAAATTAAATTTGAAAAAAAAAACTCCTTTAATAAAAGGAAAATGATTAAAATGCTCCAATTACGTATCCGAGTCACTTGTAGTTAAAAAAAAACGAAAAAAAAAAATTACAAAATATTCAAAAATTAAAATAAACAACTGTATAAAAATATTATCAAATATTTCATAGACATTTCCATATAATTTTAGACTTGTAATACAAATCAGATAACTGAGTACCAGCGCCATTGGAGTTTTTGCATTTAGATAACTTGAAAACAATTGTTTTGGCTTAAAATATGTAATAAATATGTGTGTTAAAAATGTTTTTTTTTTTTTAATGCAGCTGCAAACACTTAGACAGCTGGTTGGGAAAGTCTTGGATGCCTTAAGGCAAGCGCTGCACCAGACGTTACTCACTTTGCATTACCCAGGGGGCGTGTTGTAACTTGAAGATAAGCCACGGACGCGGAGTAACAATGCCCCCGCAACGCTCTACGATCCTATTAGACCGGGACCTACGGTTTTAAAGTGGATTCCGAACCACTACAAACATCCATGGCCCCGCCGGGATTCGAACACGAAACCTGTCATACCGAGCGCCAGCCATTTGGCCATTCAAGCCCTATTTACAATATTAACGATACTTTATACACAATGCTTTAATACACATGGCACCCTGTGCCTTTTCTACAATATCAATTTTGTTTTTACTTAAAAACCGTAAACACATCACATTCATCACATACGGTGCTTGACAATATTACTTACTCAGACACTCATAGCGTTCTGCCTCGTCATCTCAAAATCTAAACACTCGTACTTACCAGTTCAGACAGTACACTCGCAGTTGTCACTAAGGGGCGACCTTTAGCGGCAATATAATCATATAACATGACATGTAGAAAAAATCGAACCTCGATAAGTCGAAACCTCCAAAACCGAAAATTTTTTTGTTTCCTTCCCTTCAAGCCCCAAAACCTCCAAATGACTCGAAATAATCAACCCAACTTTTGATGTCCCTCCGTAAGTCGAAAAAAAAAAAATTGGATTTGTCAACATTAGCAATGTTTGATTTTACAAGCCATTTACAACTGGTATTTGAAACTCATTACTATTAAATAAAATTTACTTATAGGTTACTTTGTATTTATATAAGTAAATAGAATAACCAATTCTATTGTTATGGCTATTGTATTTCTTTTATTGAACTTGAACTCTAGCGAAGCAAATCTTTGTTGTGGCGATTGCAAAAATATCAGAAGTAGTTTGGTTTTAGTGCAATACACATCTATTTTAACAGAAGTATACGAATAATACTGTTAAAAAATGAGTGCCTTGAAAAGTAAACTGAAAACTTTGACACTCGCTGAAAAGTTTGAAGTGCTTGAAGCTGTGAAGAGTTGTCAAAAGATAGAAAACGAACGATCGAAAAAAAAAAAAATGACTTTTTAATACATAATATTTTTAATTTTAAGGTTGTTTCGAATTATTTTTATTTTTTTATTGTAGTACATAATATAACTTTTAAGTTGCAAATAAACATGTTTATTACCTCTGTAACTTGAATTTTTATTTATTTTACCTCTCTAAATCAAAATAAGTTAGAAAAATCTAAACCTCTCAAGTCGAATATTTCCTTACAAAATCCGCTTAAGTCGAAATCCTCCATAAGTCGAAAACTCTATAATTCGAATTATTTGGCGTCTCCCTGAGTTCAACTTACAGAGGTTCTATTGTATATAAATATTTTTTTCTATATTTACACTCATATAATTAAAAGCTGATATAGTTAACTTAAAATATTTAGTTAGAAGAAATAAAATATAACACAATAAGAAAAACCAAAGCTGTATGTCTCTTTTTAAATGTTATATTAAAATATTTTAATTATTTTTTTTTTCTACAATTCGTCAGTGCAAGGAACCGAACAGGAATGATGTGCAATAAAATAGGCACGTAACTGAATTGCGTAGATGTTTGTTTTTTGAGAATTATTTCAATTTCAAAATTTCATAAAATAAAACATCATTGTTTGTATTTATGTATTTTTGTTCATGATAATAAATATTAAAATATTAATTATTTAAATAAATAAAATTTAAAAGCAAAACAAAAGCTGCAGTTATTCAACTTTTTAATATGCAATAAAAATAAGTTTATTGAATATAATCACTAAACTGTTTATAGAAACAAAGTGTTGTTCTTCAAAAAGCTATCTAGGAGAATAAAAACCAGTTTATTGGAGAAGAATTCAGAAAAAGGTATTCATTTTACAGATGGTTTCCCATGACATATATCTTTGGTACAGAGATCAAAATGATAATAAATTAAAACTGTTGTAACCTTGACTTTTGTAAATTCATGTATAACTGGAATACCTGCATGAATAATGTTTTACCATAGAGTGAGCCTTGGTATACATCTTTAATATGTTATTGTTGACTAATCCTCAATGTCCTGCAGTGCGGACGGACATCCCATGAGTGATCTATTCATGGATGGAGGGAAAGAAGCAGCTTCTGTTGTAATGGAGCACCCGTAGGTAGAAGCCTGACTTTTGCTCCGTGACGCTCTTACAGTCATAGGAGACCGGGACCTACGGCTTAAAGGGGATTCCGAACCACTACAAACATCCATGGCACCGCCGGGACTCGAACCCGAAACCTGTGGTACTGAGCGCTAGACTCTCGATCATTCAGGCCCTTAATCTGTTATAGGTCGTTGGACTGAAATCAAACGAAACCGTTTTATATCACGTTCATTGGCAATTGTGATTCTCATATCCTTCTTAATTTATGACATTAATTTATCTGGAAATAGAAAGCGACGTACAATTGCTTTCAATATACTCAATTATCGTTCTCTCCTTAATTTTTTTTTTTTTTCTAATGCAGCTGGCAAACACTTAGACAGCTTGGTCTTGGATGCCTTAAGGCAAGCGCTGCACAGACGTTACTCACTTTGCATTACCCAGGGGGCGCGTGTCATTTGAAGATAAGCCACGGAAGCGGAGTAACAATGCCCCCGCAACGCTCTACGATCCTATTAGACCGGGACCTACAGTTAAAAGTGGATTCCGAACCACTACAAACATCCATGGCACCGCCGGGAGTCGAACCCGAAACCTGTGGTTCCGAGCGCCAGAGCGCTAACCATTCAGGCCCTTCTCTCCCTAATATTCTAAGAATAAATAAAACTAAAACTTCCATCCAATTCACTTTATTCATAAGAATTCCAAACAGAACACGCTCCTAAAATGACTACCTTCTATAACAGAGAGAATGACAAAAAAAAAAAAAAAAAAAAAAAAAAATTCTGAAAATTATAGCATGCGTAGAAATTTGCTTCTAATTACCACTTTTAATGAAAAATAAATTCTTTCATAAGTAATTCATTATTCAGTGAACTTTAGATCATTTTGTGTTTACTAGTTACCTGTCTGAAAGCTCGGAAGGAAACTTCTGGGTATGAGTCTAAATGTAAACAATTATTATTTTAAGTTGGTTGGAACTAGGGATTGTAATACCGAATACCGGTATTGAACTTTTGGTACGATATTGCAATCCCTAGATGCAACCAATTTTGTTTTGAGTCTTTAACTGTTATTGCTTTTTTTTTTTTTTTTTTATTTCCAATGGCAGATTATGGAACAGTTACTGAACAACGAAAAATAAAAAAAAAAACAGAGAAAAAAAAAACACATGCTGCAACAGAGTTCATTAATCTAACACAGGGGTCTTACACAGTCACACAGTCTTAAAATCACACACACAAACTATCTTTATTTGCCGCTCATTGTAAGTTGAAATAAATTGTGTTTTTAAGACATATGTTTTTTCGCTTAAGAACTGCTCATATCTACTGTAGACAATTGCAGACTATTCTAGTTCTATTTTAAATTACTTTTATTAGTTTATTCGTCGGATTATTTCCGACATGATGGTAATGGTTATTTCAATTCAATATCTAACTAACCTCTGCTACCTCATTATGTCTGTCCTTTTTTTTTTTTTTTTATGATATTTTTTATTATTATTAATGTGTCCTTGTTGTACCGTTCTGATGTGTGGTTAAATTGTTTTGATAAAATTATGCGGGATACTTTATCTTTTCTCATTGCCATTTGAAATTTATTTATGCATAAAAAAACGCGGATCGCAATACATCATTTCAGTGAATAAATAAAACAACTTTGTTTTGAAGTTAAATAATTTACAAAGTTTTTTTTTTTTCTTCTAATGCAGCTGGCAAACACTTAGACAGCTGTCTTGGATGCCTTAAAGAAAGCGCTGCACAAACGTTACTCACTTTGTGTTACCCAGGGGGCGCGTGTAAGCTGAAGATAAGCCACGGAAGCGGAGCAACAATACCCCCGCAACGCACTATGATCATATTAAGCCGGGACCTACGGTTTTAAAGTGATTCCGAACCACTACAAACATCCATGGCACCGCCGGGTCTCGAACCCGAAATCTGTGGTAGCGAGCGCCAGGGTCCTAGCCACTCGGCCATAGAGCCCGGTTTGGCTGGATTAAAACAGTGCAATTTTAGGTACGATTTTATGTGCTTACATTTTTAAATAACCCGCATTCCTTAAACTAAAATGACATGATTTAAGGAACACGGGGTAAAAATAAATAAAGAAAGAAATTCAATTAATTTTAAAATGAAAATTCCACGAAATTTAACAAAAGTAATTGAAATAGATATACTCAATTATAATGACACTTTCAACAAAACTATAAAAAGTCTGATCAACTATTCGTTTTCATACACAAATTGGCGCTAAGAATAAAATAAGAAGAAAACTTCCATCCGATACACTTTATTCAAAAGAATTGAAACAGAACACGCTCTTGAAATAAGCACGTAACCTTTCATAAAAGAGTAAATGGCAAAAAGAATTCTGGTAATTAAATTATACATAAGAATTTGCTTCTAATTACCACTTTTATTTTAAAATAAATTTTCATAAGATTATTAGATTATCTGACAAATTAACCGCAGGTGGTTGCACATAACAACCTTAATAGAAGCTCAGAAGGAAACTTCTGAGCATGTAATTATAAATTGTTTTGAAAATTTCTGTCTTCTGATTGTTGTAAAATTTCCATGTTGTTCCGCGCAGTCGAAAGGCTGCAGGTTCAACCCTGACCTGTGACTTGAGTCGCCATTCCTAGCAGCGAAAATCCCATCCTCCAGTAGATTTCTTTTTTCTTTTAAATTTTGATTCTGTAATTATTCTGTTAATTTGGATTCTTAATTTTTGTTTTTTATTTTATTTTTCTCTTAATTATTAGCTATTTAATTACTTTTTTCTTTGCTTACATTCTTAATAAATATTTTAACATGGGGCATTGCTCTTAAATCACCTCACCTCCTTTTAACTATCAATGTTTTTCCTTCATCAATGTTTCTCAGATGCAGAGAGGAGTTTTAGGCCACAGGGTACTCCGATATGCAGTGAAACGGGCCGGATTTTCCTATACGCTAACTAGGCTTCAGCCTAGGGCCTACATTCAAATTGTTAGCAGAATTAGAATGACACTATTCTAAAAACAGTAAACACTGAATCGAAAATAAGGAGAAACTCTACACATATGAGTAATAAACAAACATAAAAATGTATTGGTTAAGATCAACGCGTTCGGCTCATTGCGCCTGTTCGCTTGTATAGACTAGACTGCACCAAAGTATAGTTCATACACTTCACTGATTGCTATGGCAAATATTGACGCGCCTTATGAATTAATTGGATAGAATATTTGATAATTTTTATTGCGTATTTTATTTTCGTAGTCAAAGATTTTAATTATTTGAATTTGTTTCTTTGTAAATGTTGTGTGTTATGTTTGATGAGTTATTGCTACAAGTACTAGTTAGACTGCAGAGAATAAATGGCCAAATAAATGTTCCCGACTTTTCTTTTTTTTTATTATCAGTGCCACATTTTTTATAAAGATTAGTACCCATCCCAACATGTTTCATTTAACATATTGGTATATATCACAGTAATGATGTATTTTATTATTATCTCTCATGTCATTTACAAACTTAAAAATGGGAGGTGAAAGGGCCTCATAAGTGGAATAGCCTGGGGCCTCTTTTCATCTAAATCCGGCCCTGACTGGCAGTTGAAATAAATTGCAAAAATCTTTTAACAATTCAAATAAAGCACTGTGTAAAATAATTTTCCAATAGTTAAAAAATTATTTATAGCAACAGAAAATTTATTAGCGGGTAGAATAAAAAAAAAAAAAGGCTGATGCGTAAGATATTCACCTGCATTTTTATATAGCATAAATTACGAAATTTGCAAATTAAATGTGAAGAAAAAAAAAAAACTCCTTCAATAAAAGGAAAATGATTGAAATGTTCGCATTACATATCCGAGTCACTTGAAGTAAAAAAAAAAATTTGCAAAATATTCACAAAATTCAAATAAACTGCTGCATAAGAATATTATCAAATATTTCCATGTAATTTTAGACTTGTAATACAAATCAGACAACTGAGTACCAGCTCCATTGGAGTTTTGCATTTAGATCCCTCGGAAACATTTGTTTTGGCTTAAAATATGTAAAATATATGTGTTAGAAAATGGGGTTTTTTTTTCTTGTTTTTCGAATGCAGCTGGCAAACACTTAGACAGCTGTCTTGGATGCCTTAAGGCAAGAGCTGCATAGACGTTACTCCTTTGCATTATCCAGGAGGCGCGTGTAACTTGAAGATAAGCTACGGACGTGGAGGAACAATGTTTTAATTATTACAATATTTTAATTATTTTTTTTCTACAATTCGTCAGTACAAGGAACCGAACAGGAATGATGTGCAATAAAATAGGCACGTAACTGAATTGCGTAGATGTTTGTTTTTTGAGAATAAATTCATTTTCAAAATTTCATAAAATAAAACATCATTGTTTGTATTTATGTATTTTTGTTCATGATAATAAATATTAAAATATTAATTATTTATAATAAATAATTAATTATTTAAGTAACAAAACAAAAGCTGCGAGTTATTCAACTTTTTTAATATGCAAATAATAAGTTTATTGAATATAATCACTAAACTGTTTATAGAAACAAAGTGTTGTTCTCCAAAACGCTATCTGAGAGAATAAAAACCAGTTTATTGGAGAAGAATTCAGAAAAAGGTATTCATTTCATTTTACAGATGGTTTCAATTGACATATAACTTTGCTACAGAGATTAAAATGATAATAAATTAAAACTATTTTAACCTTCAATTTTGTAAATTCATGTATAACTGGAATACCTGCATGAATAATGGTTTACCATAGAGTGAGCCTTGGTATACATCCTTAATATGTTATAGATGACTAATCCGCAATGTCCTGCAATGCGGGACGGACATCCCATGAGTGATCTATTCATGGATGGAGGGAAAGGAGCAGCTTCTGTTGTGATGGAGCACCCGTAGGTAGAAGTCTGACTTTTTGCTCCGTGACGCTCTTACAGTCATAGGAGACCGGGACCTACGGCTTAAAGTGGATTCCGAACCACTACAAATATACATGTCACCGCCGGGACTCGAACCCGAAACCTGTGGTACTGAGTGCTAGACACTCGATCATGCAGGCCCTTACTCTGTTACAGGTCGTTGGACTGAAATCAAACGAAACCGTTTTATATCACGTTCACTGGTAATTGTATTCTCATATCCTTCTTAATTTATGACAAATTTATCTGAAAATAGAAAGCGACATACAATTGCTTTTAATATACTCTATTATCGTTGTCTCCTTAATATTTTTAAACACTTAGACAGCTTGGTCTTGGATGCCTTAAGGTAAGCGCTGCACAGACGTTACTCACATTCCATTACCCAGGGGGCGCGTGTCAACTTGAAGATAAGCCACGGACGCGGAGTAACAATGCCCCCGCAACGCTCTACGATCCTATTAGACCGGGACCTACAGTTTAAAGTGGATTCCGAACCACTACAAACATCCATGGCACCGCCGGGAGTTGAACCTGAAACCTGTGGTTGAGCGCCAGAGCGTAACCATTCAGGCCCTTCTCTCCCTAATATTCTAAGAATAAAATAAAACTAAAACTTCCATCCAGTTCACTTTATTCATAAGAATTCCAAACAGAACACGCTCCTAAAATGACTACCTTCTATAACAGAGAGAATGCAAAAAAAAAAAAAAAAAAAAAAAAAAAAAAAATGATAATTATAGCATGCGTAGAAATTTGCTTCTAATTACCACTTTTAATGAAAAGTAAATTCTTTCATAAGTAATACATTATTCAGTGAACTTTAGATCATTTTGTGTTACCTACTAGTTATTTGTCTAAAAGCTCGGAAGGAAACTTCTGGGTATGAGTCTAAATGTAAACAATTATTATTTTAAGTTGGTTGGAACTAGGGATTGTAATACCGAATACCGGTATTGAATTTTTGGTCCGATATTGCAATCGCTAGATGCAACCAATTTTGTTTTGAGTCGTTAACTGTTGTTGCTTTTTTTTTTTTTTTATTTACAATGGCAGATTATGAACAGTTACTGAACAACGAAAAATAAAAAAAAAAAAAAACAGAGAAAACAAAACATGCTGCAACAGAGTTCATTCATCGGCGACCTATCAGGGACAGTGAAGTAGATGCGTGGAGTCCATGGCCTCTCCAGAGCTGCACAGAGTGCATATCGGGGAAGGAACAATTTTAAGTCTGTAAAGATGTTTACGGAGGCAGTCATATCCAGTGGCTAGTCGGAAATGAGCGACTGCTCTACGCCTTGGAACATTATATAGATTTGGGATGGCATTCTTCCAGGACTTTTGGGAAACACGGTTATAGAGGTCTTCTTGAGCGCGGAATTTAATTGATCTTTTGATGAGATTTTTGATAGAGTGGAAGGGTATAGGACGAGATATTTTTTTGTGATTAAAGCCCCCTTTTAGCCAGGAAGTTCGGCTTTCTCATTGCCTGGAACCCCACAGTGGGCAGGAACCCACTGGAGGACTATAGTTTTTTCAAGTGATGCCAGGTTTTCAAGATGATAACGGCAATCCAATATGTCTTGGGTTTTAGGATATTTATTGCTTATGTAGGACAGATTGTCTATTGCTTTTAAGTAACAGTGTCAGTTTGAATTGTAAGGTAATCGCTTGACCTACCAGAAGTAATCGATAAATTTCATTATATATGACGAAAACTATTTATTGAGCATTGTTTAACTTATTTTTTAATTACATTTACTTTAAATTTCTTATATCTTAATTTAAATTTTTTAATATTGAAATTCTCTGATTCACTAATTGCTCTTTTATTTTACTTTGAACTGGTGATTTGGGAAGGACCTTTCTTTCTTGCTGCTTTGTTGTTTATATCTCCATGTGACTTACTTTCAGCTAGGAGTTTAGGCCCATATAAGGCCACGGAACTCCGTAAACATCAAAATGACTGACATTGTATAACTTTTATTTTTACATCGCAAATTTTTTTCTTATATACATCTACACTTCGAATAAAGACACAATTTAAATTCTCCATGATAACAAGAAAAAAAAAATCAATTCAGTATTTTATTTTCATTTGAACAAAGGAATTAATATTTACATCCGAATAGTTAACACTAAAAAAAAAAAAAAAAAATAATTACATTTTAATTCTTTCGTAAATAATTACTTACAGCAATATATATAATATATATATACTAATGCGCCAAAAAACTCAAAACGTAAGACCAATTTTTTTCAAAAGTTCTTTATTTATTCTTTCAAATTTATTTCATCGCTTTCAAAGTAACCTTCTAAAATTAAAGTTGTTGGTGCTTCCCGCATATTTTCAAGGTCTGTCAAAAATCAACAGCTACAATATTCTGAATATTACGGTGACCACTACTCCAAAGAATGTTGAAATAAGCTCAATGTACTCCTATGCAAATGTTAAGACATTTATGGCAAAAGTAGTGATGTAAAAATGGAATGCATACGAAATAATTTTCAGAAATGCATAATAGAATGTAAACCTATAGATCTCATCTAATCTAAAACTTATCGTTTTTTATAATCAAAATTATTACAGTTTAGCTATTCGTAGTAATAATGGAAATCATAGTAGTAATATTTTCTTTCTAATGCAGCTGGCAAACACAAACAGCTTGGTCTTGGATGCCTTAAGGCAAGCGCTGCACAGATGTTACTCACTTTGCATTACCCAGGGGGCTCGTGCAACTTGAAGATAAGCCACGGACGAGGAGTAACAATGCCCGTGCAACGCTCTACGATCCTATTAGACCGGGACCTACAGTTTAAAGTGGATTCCGAACCACTACAAACATCCATAGCACCGCCGGGACTCGAACCTGAAACCTGTGGTAGCGAGCGCTAGCCACTCGACCATTCAGGCCCCAGTAGTAATATTGGTCTGCTTCATCGCACTTCAAGTTCGAATAAGGAAATGCCCTACTGGGATAAAAAGCTGGCGCTACTTTCTAAAATCTCTGGCTAGCAAATCATGAATAAAAAAGTCAGTTTACCAAATGACTTATTGGCAACTGATGTACCGATTACGGAGTACCAATGGGGATAGACCCCTTAACCTCCTCTCCTAATTCATATATTTAAAATCACAATTAATTATTGGCTGCTTAAGTGTTAGTATCGGTAAAACGCGTAAAACTTTAAAATGTTGAACTTTTCTAAAAAAAAACTTTAAAATTCTAAAAGTTTACATTTTTAACTAAAAACTAAAACTTTAAAACGACTAAAAAACTTTCTAAAACTAAAAAAAAAAAAAAAAAACTAACTTCTAAAACTTTAAAAAAAAAGTTTCTAAAACTTTAAAATGATAAATTAAAATTACTTTAAAATAAAATGAAAAGTAGATAAAAAAAATTCAGTACAATTAGGGACCAGTTGTAGATGCCATAAATAATTGTTTGCTGAAACGTGTGGAGCGTGGCATATTGAATGTTGTTGTTAATGCAGTGTCCCTCATGGAAGGAGGGGTGCAGCTTCTGTTCTGATGGAGCACCTGTAGGTAGAAGTCTGACTTCGGCTCCGTGACGCTCTTAGTCATAGGAGACCGGGACCTACGGCTTAAAGTGGAATCCTAACCACTACAAACATCTATGGCACTCGGCCATTCAGACCCATATTGAATGTTATTAAACCGGTATACTTTTAACTTTTCAGTAACAGTATCCATGGTAAAACACAAAATGCCAAAGAAAATTTTAATAGCATCATAAGGAAATAAATGGCTAAAGTGACATAAGTGTGTCTTAAAACCATGAAATTGGATGCATATGATGTTGCCCAACAGTTCAATGAAGGTTGAGGTTGTCCGAATGTTTTAAAAGGATTAAACATTTAAAATGTTAGACATTTTACCATAAAAGATTTGAATTCCTGATTTCTGTATGATCTCTACCCCTGTTTTGTTTAAAAAAACTTTCTTAGAGGAAGAAAGAAAAAAAAAAGCCTAATTTAAACTGTAAAGATGGTGAAAATTATAAATCAAAAGAGTTTTCTGAAAAATGTTTGGAGTTGTATTCATGTTACATTTTTTGTTCTTACAAAATAGTTCTTAAAAGCTGGAGATTTTTATTTGCTTTCTTTTCCTTGAATAATGTGCTATAAAATTTAAAGTATGATTAATTTTCTTCTTTATATCCTATATTCAGATGTAAAAGTTTAGTTCTATGAATAAAATTGGGTTTTTTTTTTTTACATTATAATCTTTGATCAATTTTATTTATTCAACCTTGATTTTGAACAACATTTTAAGCTCAATTTAAACTACTGTAAAAATTTAAGATGTTATGAATTTTAAAAAAGTGACTATTTTAATATCATTAAAGGTATATAATAAATAATTCAATGGATATTAATTTCGAATACCAATTTTTCTATGAAATCTCTTAATACAAAGTTATTTTTTGCTTTCACTTGCCACATAACTTGTTACGAAGCACTGAAATGCCCTATCTTTCAAAAATGTTCCAAAAGTATTTATTCGCCATACAGACAATGCCTCTTAGTCATTATTTCAGAGTTTACGTGCTTAATTACGTTCAAATTTTAGAAATATCAAGATATCAAAATACTTTTAGTGCTGTATCTTTATAAATGCTTCATTATTAAAAAAATAGATGAATCAAGTATTAATCAAATAACAAATTAGGAATATACCTATATTTATGTTTTTTACTCGACAATATCAACTAAATTCTATTTAATCTTTCATAACATTACCCATGATTGTAATTTCAAAGTGTAAAGGTTTATTGATGCTTCAAGATCAATTTTAAAATGCAATATGATTTTAGAAAATTTTAAATGAAAGATTGGGTAAATTGCCAAAGCAATTATTTCCCTTTCTTTTGTTTGCATGTTTAACATACTAGTATGTGCAATCAACAAATTTTCAATATCTAGTACACAAAAAACAACCATTTTTTTAAATTCACATTATTTAAATGCCTGCTCTGCATTAAAAATTCTAACCTTTTAGATATACTAAACTACATATCTGAAATGGTGGGGAGGAAATGTTTTTATTACAAACAAAATATACTAATTCTAATGATAAATTGTTAACCAAAATTAATATATAAAATAACATTCTACTTAATTTCATTCAAAAAAATTTTTTTAATCCTCGAACAAATTCAGAAGTTTTAAAATTAAAATAAATACTTTCGAAAATTAATATTCAAATAACATTAAAATTTTTATACTTTTATGTTATCATTACAATTTAGTGTTGTATGGTTTTGCTAGTAGAACAATTTTGTAGTATACTGAAGATCGCTTAATATTTGATGTGTGTCTATATATAAATATGGAGTACATATATATATTTACATGGGGAATTTATTAAGCAATTATGATTTAAAAGCATATTATAAAATTTCTAATTAAAATTACATTATTATTGAGAAATTAATAAGAAATGTAACAACAAAAAACACTTGTTTCAAAATAGCTTGTATTTTTATTCTGTATGATAATGAAACAAAACAATGATAGATTGTGGAATGATATTACAATTTCCCCCAAAATTATATATAAATATTGAATGTCAAGAATATTCAAACAATATATTTTAAGAAGTAGTATTTCAACAATACACTGATTTATACTAAAGCCAACAATTTCAAAAATAAAAATAATACAGTAGAAAAAGTACTTTGGTATCAAAAGTAACCTATTCCCTTAAAAAATACAAGCAAATTTTTTGTTATATAACTTTGTCACTTTTTTAAAAAAAAATCACTAATATATATTTATATATATACAAATTCTTATTTCATATACCTTTATATAAAGATGATTAGGTGTAAACCTAAAGATTTAGAAGCTATATTTCAATAAAGATGAAAATTCGAGTAAGAATTAAAAAGTTCTTTTATCAAGAAAACTCTCAGAAAACAACCATCTGCTGTGTTATAATTTGAGACAGTCTCTTGGCTGTCAAATACAAATAGAAGAAAGCTTCAAGAAAGAAAGAAAACTTGAAGTATTATACTGTAAAATATATATAAGATAAAATTGAATTTATATATTTATCTACATATATGATTCAATTTTTAGGAAAACATTATTAAATATATTTATTGAAATCAATTACAGTGACAGCAAATCCATATTACATTTAATCATCAACAATGACATTTGATCAAATATAATTCAACATAAGAAAAATGCAACACATTTTGAACAAATTTTTTTACAAGTAACAAACTTATTAAAACTATTAGTTTAGCAAACTTATTTTGAATCTCCATAGAAATTTCCTTACAATATCAAACAAATCTAATAGTAGGGGAAAATACATATTTAATAAAAAATGACCCTAAATAAAACTGATTATAAATAGACTCTAAATCAAACTATAACCAGTTTGAATAACTTACTTTAGAAAAATTAACTGAACCTTAAAGGAAGACGATTGTTACAGAAAACTAAAAAGTGACTGAATATGTGCCAGAAAAAAAAAGTACATAACCATTCATATGACGTGATATTGTAATGATTAGAAGTTCATCTTTTTGCCTCAACATAGCCATGGTTTTCAGACAATGTACACATATTTTGTTTGTAGTTTAAAGAAAGGATGTTTGAAGGGATTATCCAATGGCTGAAGCAACTATTTCACTGACATTGGAGTCGGTACTTCGGACTGCAATGTTCATGGTCACACCCTCTGCATCTGAACGGATAGCCAACTTGGCACGTACCAACACCGTGTGACCGCCTCGGTACACCCCAGACAGGAATAGGACATGAGAGCTTTTGTTCTCGGGCACTTTATCAGACCTCTCGCAGGGCTGCATTCCAAGGAAGTGCATTACGTTCTTAACAGCATCTGGAATTTTTTAAAAATTGTATGTTATTTTAAATTGGATGAAATGTCTTTTATTTTAATTTAAAAACGTTACATAATAAATATAAATAAAAGAAGTATAATAAGAAAGTTATAAACACATTTTATAACTTTCTTATTTACATTATTAATTTTTCTTATATATTATATATTTCTTAATTACATTATCTTAACAGCATCTGGAATTTTTTAAAAATTTTATGTTATTTTAAATTGGATGAACTGTCTTTTATTTTAATTTAAAAACTTTACATAATAAATATAGTTAAAAAAAGTATAATAAGAAAGTTATAAACACATTTTATAACTTTCTTATTTACATAATTACGTTCTACATTCTTAAAGAAATAATAAAGTGGGGTAATTGAGAGAGAGAGAGAGAAGAAGTTAAGTTGAGTGATTAGTTAAATTTGTTTTAAAATATTAAAACAATGGCTTTGAAAATTGTCAAAGCAAAAATCAGATCAGCCCCATGATAGTATCGATGAAGCAACTTCAATTAAGTACAAAGAAACCCTACGTATTATAAAAAGGCGAACACATATGTCTTTATGATTCTAATAACTTCATAATAGAGGTAGATAGTACTTCAAAAATTTTCAGAAACTATCTTTGATAACCAACTGTTTAATATTTGTATGTAGTTTTTTCAATTTAAGAGGAAAATGAATAATACAGCTGTCCCTCTATCAAAATAAAAAATAACCTTTAGAAAAAAATAAAATTCGTTTTTTCAAAGGAAGCAAGAAACTCAATTACACCAAATGTTATTAATATGCAAGATTTTAGACACTACCAAAACAATGCAATTCTTTCAAATTGGCTACTTCTAAATGAAGATAAAGCTACAATTGACAAATTGACAACTCAATTATGTTTGAGAAAAATCAAAAGGTAATGTTTAGAACCAAGCAGCACTGGTTATAAAAGAGTAGTAAAAGAAAATTAGTTTTCGAAAGTACAAAGAAATTTGGAAGTTCTATTTATTGCCTCCAAAATGGTCACTGGGTAAAATTGCATTGCTGTTGGATAGCCAGCAAAGCCAAGCCAGTAAAATAATTTCTCAAGAAAAGATGGCATTACAACAAATATATCTTTATTGGCTTTAGACAAAAAAAAAAAAAAAAAAACATTTTTATCTGAAGAAAATTTTTTACGAATGATTGATTTTCTATTGATATCTTAAAATCAGAAAAAAAGACATTTTTAAGAAAAGTTATCTAAATACCTAGACTTTTTCAAATTAAATTTTTAAAAAAATGTCAACTTCAATAAAGACAATATTTTAACAAGCACCTCAAAAAATCTACATACCTTCTAATGTCTTTAAATTAAATGCATATGTGTCTTCTAATTCATTCTTTTCTGTGACCTCTTCCCAAGCAGCAGCAAAATTCGTTTTCAGTATCTTCTGGATGTGGTCGCTCAGGAGAACATCTAAGTCTTCCAACTGTAAAAAAAAAACAATATGATAGTAGATATATATATATATATATATATATATATAAATGACGAAAGTATTAAAATAATTTGAATTTTAAAAGAATGAAATTGTTACTGATTGAATTATAATTGAAGCAAAATCAGAAGTTACCAGTATATAGTTAATGCAATAATTTGTAAAAATTTCCCTCAACTAATAAACATCAAATAGTCTTTAAAAAAAACTTATATTAATAATAAAATAAATTATACATGATATGAAAACCTGTGTGGAATTAAATAGAACAAATCAATTTCCTAGAATTATTGAAAAACTAACTAAAATAAAAATAGTACAAATCTAAATTAAAAATGAATAATTATCAAAACTCACCACATATTCATCTTCATATCCTTCATCATCATCTGGTTCTCCACTATTAGGATCACAGTCTTTCACAAAATACTTCAATGTATTGCCAAATGTCCCAATAACTGAGGGAGAAAAAAATCTCAATTTTTGTTCCAAATATTATAAGGAATAATGAATGAAAACTTATAAGCAATGAATGTTACTACTGCCAGCTAGCGACTAGTTGTGTCAGGTGGACGAAACACTCCAATCTTTCTATTTACAATACTTTACATACTCTGCGCCACTTCTACAATAGTAATTCTCTTTAATAAAAACCATGAACACATCACATATGATTTCTGAGCGTGTATCTCGTTCAGACGCTCCTAGCACACCTCTTCATCTCAAAATCTAACCACATGTACTTCCAGTTCATGCAGTTATGGTACCAGTTACTGGTCACAGTGGCGACCATCACACTTTGTATCCATTTAATTATAGTTAAACCTTACACTACTTATGCTCCAATAAATTATGTATCATTTAAGAATAATTTTAGATTAACTTCAAAAAGTTTTTTTTTTTTAATTCAAATTGTGAAAATTTGGAAAATGATTAACAACCAGTAGGCAGGCTTGACATCTATCCAGTTTTTATTAAATATTGATTGCTCACTTTTAAAAAATTGTTTAAGTTTTTCTTGGTTAGACTTCATGAAATGAAAGCTTAATCTTCAAATTGTTTACTGAGTATATATAGTACACGATATAAATTAACTTCTACAAATTATCTCAGACTTTTAATATATGGTTTTAAAGTTATTTTTTTATGCTATGCAACTTTTTAGCATCTGGTGATATTCTGACCTAGCTATAATGTGTTTTTATATATAAAAATAAAAATAACAGAAAATTTTAAAATTTTTTTCATCAAAAGGATTTTCACAATACATGAATAATATTTAAAATCAAAAAATAAAATTTAATACAACTAAAGTATCTTACCAACTAAGGGATCTGTAGGTAAGCTTACACATGCATATGTAGTGCCTGGTATACCATATTGGAGCTTGGAGCATGGTGAATAAGCAACAACTTCAAACCCTTCACTAGGTTCAACTTGAACATAAACATTTTCTAAAACTTGATCGGATAAAGTATTGGTACAATCAAACTAAAAGACAAGAAAAAAAAAAGTTCTAATCAGCTTTACACACATAAAATAAATTAAAATATTTCTTCTTAATATATATAAGAGGATTTATATTTTAACTTTAATGTTGAAATTTTTTTAAATAAAGCTATTAATAATTTTATTGATTTGAACATTACTACAAAATTTTTTAAAAAATAAAACGAAATTTCTAATAATATTATAAAATGATACCTACTTGAAATACTATGTGATTATTAAATGTATGTTTAATACATCTGACTACAAATTCTGTTTCTGACTCGGTAAGTTCAACAGGTAGCGATGATTTGAAGAGTGGACCTAAGTTAAGAGCTGCAAACTCTGGTACAGCAGCCAATTGCTCTGTAGAAATGGATATATGTATATGTTATGTATGCATAAGAAAAGCTGAATTGATAACAAACTTACTTTTACTCAAAACTAAGGAAGCTTACCAGCAAATATATCTTGGCGAGAGGCAGCTATTTTCTCTTTAGTCTTGCCAATAATTGGAATATCTAAATAAAAATTTAAAGAATTGTCAGAAGAGAATGATAAAAATAAACCATAAAAAAAGATAAGCAATTATAATCACTGAAAAAATTAAATTCTAATTAAAACACACTAATTATCTTTTTTTTTTTAATTACATTCAATTCAATATCTATAAATAAATATTGAAAAACAGCATTAGTCCAATAGCAATTTTTTTTTCAAATTATAATAAAAATTTGGGAGACTTGGAAATTATGGCACAAATTACAATAATTTATTTCCATTATATAATAACCTTTTTCAACAATATCAACAGAATAAAAGACTTTTTGCTTCATGTGTACCAATTTTAACATTTTGAGTATTGTTTGAAATAAGAAGGGGGACCTCTAAAACACTTTTGCATGCTCAGTATGCAATGCAAAAATTTATGATTGGCTAAAGTGGATTATGCAACATTTTTTCAGTATAATATCATGTCTTTCCTGAACCTATCAGTAAAACTGATTAATTGTACATTTTAGCAAAATTGTTGGTTGGAGATACACAAAAAAAGATAATTAAGTATTTACAGGTATTTGAAAAGAAAGGAAATCAAAAATAATAAAATATAATTCTTCAGTTGACATTAATACTTTTCTATTTAACAACAAAATCTTCACAAAGTAGGTTACCAAGCAATTGGATTCAATTATAACAATAAAAGTACTTATAATTTAAAGTTCAAATTAAAAACTGAAATAAATCAATATGTTACAAATTTATTAATACATACCTATTTTTTTTCTTCTACAAGAGGTTGGGTAGCAAGGGGAACACTCTTGATATCAAATGGTGCTTCAGAAGGTTCCAAAGTGTAATGATGAAGAGCTTTTTCGAGACCCACTATTGAAACCTGTAGGCCTAAATATATTGACAGTTAATTAACATATTAGTTTCTTAAAACTTATAGAAATACAACTATGAATGTAAAAATTTTAAACACTTTGTGTTTGGTTCCTATAAAACATTTGTTAGTTCATCACATTATTCAATCACAATTTCTATAAATTTTTACATTTTTGTGAATACAAAATGTTCCTTAATTAAAAACCTGCTGTCTTAATTCAATTCCCACTTTTTACCCGCATTTTGATTAAAACAACTCAACAATAAAAATCTTTGTTGACTAGCAAAATTAAGATTTTAAAAAGATTAATAATATAATCCCTAGCACTAAAATTTTAATTTGAGGATTGAAATTTCCAATGCTAATTATAAATATGTAAATTATAAATCACAAATTAATCAATGAAATATCTTTACCATTTAGGATGTACTGGGAATAGACTCCTTTCTGCTTCTCATTCAGAATATTAAGGTAATATGTGGCTCTATCCCTCACTTCATCATCTGTATCTAACAGACTACGCTGCAGGAGGACCGTGACATTTGGAAGAAGATCTTCGCAATGGGCCCCAAACTTTGCTAGAGAGCTCACAGCAGCTACAAAATAAACACTTTGTTAAAACAGGAATAAACATGATAAACATAATGCAATAAGCAAAAGTGGTTTTAAAAATGACAGAAATAATCTTAGATACAACATTACCAATTTTTACTAAGTTCACATTGAAAAGAATGGATGTCAACTAAACACATAAAAATATATAAGATTAAAAATAAACTACAAGGGCACCTTAAAGAACAACCTGAAATCATTAATAATAGATTAGAGAAATTTAAAAATAAGAATCAAGAAGATACAAGATGTAAATTTAAATATTAATGTCGGTTCAGACATCAAATAGTGAAAGATTATGCAAAGAATGAGGTAATCCAAAAATTGAAAAAAAAGGCTTAAATAGGATGCAATTGTTTAGAATTTTAAAAATAATGTGTTATTGTTATGAAGATTATTAAACCATGTTATTGTTAATGAAGATGCAATATTATTAAGCACTTAATTTTAAATAGAGAAAGTAGTAAGAAAAAAAGAGAAATATTGGACAAAAAAAAAAATTTTTTTTTTTTCGTTCGTACAAATAAATTATAAAGCACAACAACGTTTAAAAAAATATTTTTAAAACATTCATGACCAAATTAAAAACAAATTTCATTTAAAAATTTAATTACACAATAATAAAGAAATATAACTGAACCACTCATTATGTTGCATTAAAGTAAAAAGCAGAAATTCAAAAAAATTATTTTGTTTCCTTTAAAATAAAAAATTAAAAATTTTATAGTAATAAAATGTTTCCATAAATTGCTCGAAACAAAAAAAATTAAAAAAAATCTGCAATAACGTGTTTTTTTTTTTTTTTTTGTAAAAAATTTTTTATTATTCTTTAGGTTGTCAAATTTGAAATTAAAACAAAGTTGCTTAAAGCAAACTTCTAAAAAAAAAAAAAAAAAAATTTTTATATAATATGTGTGATAAATTGTTACATTTTTAATTTGATTTTCTTTCTTTTTTTTTTTTTTCCATTTCACAATATTTTCGAATTTTCAAGTAATAGATTTATTTTAAAATAATCAATGTTATACGGCAAAGACAGAAAAAAATTAATTAATCGGAGATTGATAAATTCTCATAATTTTCTTAAAAATATATATAAATTTTTTGTTACAATATGCATTAAGAACAAATATTGCAGTTATGATTTACTAACAACTACACATATGGACATTATAATCTAAGTTTCTTTTGGAATGACATGAAAATAAAGAACTATAAAAACCGAATAAAATTCATATAAATGATCAATATCCAAATAATTTTAAAAATCATACAAAATTCCTAAAAGCATCTCTATTAAATTATAAACGCTATTAAAAAGCTTAAAACATACCTGCTCTAACTGGAGCATTTTCAAGTATTAACCTATTGTATATGTATCGAATATATTTGCATGGCTGGCTAGTTTTAGGACCTTCTTTGCCAAGCAAATACAATACTTTTACCCCCAAGGAGGTATGCTCACAGTCTTCGATAAATTCACATAAATGAGCTAAGCCTGAAACATTTGAAAAATATTTAGTCACACAGCATAATTCTAATAAGGCTCACATAATTTAAACAATGCTTTCTTACACACAATTTAAAAACTTGCATAAATGACAAACAATATTATGTAAATAAAATTATAAAGGTCACACAAAAACAAAGAAAAAAATGGGATTTCAACATTTTTTTTATTTCATTCAGAAAATAAATCTCATATAGACTTAATTTATAAATTAAAAGCATCTTATAATCAGATTAAAATTTTGAATATTAATGCCACATTTTTAATCAATTTTCTACTAAAAACAAAATAAACTTCCTATTAAATATCATTTACAATAATTCATAAAAATCTTATTAAAAATAAGTCGTGTTATTTTATATTCTCAGTGCCGTCAAGTTTCATTACATATTGATATATCGATAAAAAATTATATATTAATAGATAAAATAAAAAACTGTTCTTAAGTTAAAAATGAATTTTACTATTAATTTATTAATTATCTGCATTTACTTAAAAATATTCCTTAATACTTAACAAAGATTATTATAACTTATGTGTCACAGATTAATAAAATGTAAACATAGCATAGGAAAAAGATGAAGTTATTAGATTTTTTTTTTTATGCATTTTGTTTTCTGAAATTTGAAAGGTGTGAAATGAACTACAATTTTTGAAATTATGCTTGTATTCATATTGCATTAAATAAAAATAAATTTTGAAATACATATATATTTTATGATAAATGACCTATATTGGTGTTATCATGAATTGTGATTAATTTAAAAACTGAAAAATGAATATTAAGCTATACAAATATTAATGAGATAAAATATTGATAAATTGTCCTATACCAATTCTAACTAAAATTCTAATATAAATAAAACAATCTTACCTGCTTCCTTTCCATCTGGACTATCTTCAATAATATTGATAATGGTATCCACAATTGCTTTCTTATATTCAAAACCTCCTTCATCTCTTAAAATGCCAGATAAGAAATTCATCATAACATTGTGTTTACGAGGGAATTTTTGACATAAAGACCTAGAAAGCAGAGATTGCCTTTTTAATGAGAGAAATACATCAGGAAAAAAAAAAAAGAATGAATGCTGAATATTTTGTGACTATTAATGTATGCATTCAAAATAATTTTCCTTTCCAATTTGCCATAGAACTTTTAACCATTATAATATATTCTGCATTTGCAGTTGAGATTTTTTTCACACTTTTGCACTTTTTACTGAGATTTATTCTTAATAAAATCTACCAAAATTTATTTTTCAAATTGTATCATATCTGCACTAATTCAAAAATGAGGATTCAACATATTAATAGAATAAAAACACACACAAAACGTTTTAATGCTACGGTAAGAAATGTATTATTTTTGATAAGTTAATTTATGAAACAAAAAAATATATATATTGTAATATGCATTTTTCAACAAAATAAATAATAAAAAAGTTATTATATATATAATTTTAAATTAATAATTGCTAAGTCTGATATATACCTGATGGATTGCACTACAACAACTTTAAATTCATCTGAAATTTCAGACATGAAAGATGTGATTTGTTTCATTAGTCGATCCACGCTGCTTTCACTTCCAGTCTTGAGCAGAGTAGTGATTGCTAAAGTTGCAATATTACGATTAGGGTCTGTGATGAGATTCTCAAGATCAATGTTGCAAGCAGTCACACCAGCTGGATGAGTCATTGCCACCTGTAAAACAAAATGAAAATTTTTAACTATTTTCCTCCGATATAAAAAATTACAAATATTTTTATTGTTTGACAAAGTATGGTTAGTACTTAATAATGAAGTAATTTTGTTTATCAGTTTAATAAATTTTTCATAAGATGTAAATATCATCAATGATAAACTATTTAAGATTATTAATTTTTACAGCTTGTCAGAAAATTAAATATAACGGTGATAAAAACAAAGAAAATTCTTGCATTTAATAAAATAAAAAATGATACATTTTTGAGCTGATATTTTCAGGAAATAGAGAATTATTTTAATTATTTATAACTATAATTTTATATTACCATTTTTTTTTCACCAACCTTGTTTAATGTTTTGACTGCAGCAAATCTCAGTATTGGTTTAGGTGAACTGCAGAACATTTGCAATACAGAAACGGCAGGAGCCAGCTCCCTTGGAGTGGTGGATTTCATATTAACAATAGCATGGGCAGCTTCGTAAATGACTATTTCACTTTTATGACGTAGACAACTCTCTATAAAATCAAAATGAGGACTCTCTGGACTGTTTTGAAAAGAAAAAAAAAAAAGGTTAGTAAAAACATTTTACAAGGGGATAATTAAAATATTTTTATAGTTTATTGTAAACAATAATAGAAAGAAAAAAAAATATGAACACAATACAAAAAGAATATTCAAGTTTGGCTTATATATTTAATAATTATTTTATGTGACTAGCCTTATATTACATTAAAGTGGTAATCCATCTTATGCGAGACATGGAGAAGAATGTTCATATTCACTGAAGCCAGTGCACTCTCTTTAAGAATACTTTCAGTTTATACACTATTGTAGACAGAGGAGTCTACAATACAGTATTTGATATATATACCAATAAAAAGTCACTAGGAGTAATATGACAAATAGTCTGTAGCTGGGATGTTACCCCTATGATTAAGGAGCATCACATAGAACAGTTATTAAACACGCAAAGAAAACTTTGATATTCCTTCCATATAACATTAAAAATTTTCTTTCCTAATGCTTATATAATATAATAATTAATCAGACCATATTTTGCAAATATTTGTCAAATATGTTATCACAACTTGCTGCAAATTATTACTGTTGAGTTTTGAATAAATTTGATTAACATAAATATACAGCTTTTAATGACAAAATTAATAGATAAAAAAAAATTCTAGTTCATTCAAGTATAATTAGCGACTTAAAAATACATTAAAGTCTTTTGTTTAAACTAAAACATATATATTAATTTAAATGAAGCTTTCATGTGAAATTAAATTTTTTTAATACTTTTTTCCAAGATAAAGGTATGGTCAAAAGTTTTGTATCGTGGTATATAACATTTAGGTAACATCAATGGTTAACATATATATATATATTATCCATGTATATATCAATATATATACATGGATAATTCTAAAACCAAATAATAGAAAGTGTATTAATTTTAGAAATTTTTAAAACATTTGTATCAAAATTATTGATTACGTTCTACTTAATCAACCAATCGGATAAAAATTTTAAGTAATTATTAAAAAAAAAAAAAAAAGTATTTTTTTTTTCCCAACTATATTCACATCAATAAGCAGTTTTCAGATTACATAGAGAAAAATTGTTTTCAAATTATATTTTTAACAGAAGGATATTTCACTCAACAAACATTAAATCAAAAATAATACAATGCAATTTACTACTCTTAGAATATCAAAGAAGTTCAAAGAGACATTCCATATAAGTTTCAGATAAAGAAACATAGAATTGAAAGAAATATTTTAAAATGATTAGCCTAAGAAACTGCCATTTGACATAGTTGAATTGCTTTTTAAATTAATGTTGACAGATTTTGAAAAAAATAAAAATAGTATGGTATACAATTCAGACAATAGGCTTCAAGGAATGTACATTGAAAAAATACTAGATTTCAAAGTAAAGTAACTTTTCTTTAATATGGCACATTGGAACCACAGTTGCCTAATTAGTGGTTTTGCCAAATTATTGAACATCAATATAGTTTTAAGGAAAATACGAAAGATACAGCTAAATTATACATTAAGCTACATCATTATATTAAATTTATACATATACTAATTATTATAAATTATGCATAACTATAGCAATGCTGAGAGTATGCACAAATTTATTTTTTTAAATATTTCCTACAATTTTACACAATATTTCTCTTATTCAATACAAAAGATGGATATATGATTGGTCAAGTACTAATATTTAGCATTGTATAAATTTAACAAAATGAAGGATTCAGAAATTTATTCTAAAAAGTTTTTACAATTCAAAAATTTTTTTAATTAATATATGTGATTGGACAAATAAGACATTATGTTTAATTGCTAATATTTGATTTCAGAGGATAAAAAAAATTTTAAAAACACATACCCAGCATCATCCTCCTCAACAAGTTTACTAGCAATTCGAATCTACGAAAAAAATTAATCAAGATTTATAAATTTAAAAACTAAGATTTAGAATAAAAATTTGTTTAAATTATTATAGAGAGCTTACCAAAAAACAAAATGCAAGTGATGACTTTATTGTTGGTCTAGTATACTTAGTAACAAGTTTAGAAATGGCCAATTTGTCATTCTTACGAATTTCATACAGCAATCCCAAAGCATGATACTATAAAAATAAAAATTGAAAGATTTTTCAGTATATATATATAATTCCAATATTATTTCTAACAAAGTATTAATTTTTATCGGTATTTATTAGTTCTAGTTTTCTTAATTAAAGAACATAATTGACTGAATAAAGTTAGAATACCAAAATTTAACATTTTATATTTTCTTATGTATCTAACAAATTCAGAATAAATGCACAGATATTTTTCAATGTATTAATCATTTATAATAAAATTGAATAAATAATGATGAAATTCTAATAAAAATTAGGCTTGTATGCGATAGAATATTCGAGTTTATAAAATAAAAAAGAAAAATATACCCAAATCAAGTGTTAGATATGAAAAAAAAATGTTGTACATAATATTCTTTTAAGCCATACAATGAATAATAAGACAAAATATATATATGGGTAAAACTATGCTTTAAATTAAAATTGGAATAACACCATAGTTTACTTCTCTCCCAATTAAAACTTTTCAAAATAAAATATGCCAACTTTTAAAAAATTTAAAAGATTTTAAACAATTAAAAAGTTTACAAAACTTTATAAATAACTGAATTTGAAAAATTACGTCAAATTAAGAAAGAATATAACAACCAATAAAACTCAATTGCCAGCTTCTAAATCTAAAAATATACATTGCCAGAACTATAAGACTACTGTCAAGAGAAAAAAATTTAAATGAGAAAAATATTAAGGAAAATTCAAATAGGACATTTTTTTTATATGTATTAAGAGGATTCATACGAACTCTTAGAACTATTATAAAAAATTTATAACAATTCATATTTGAAAATTTATTAATAAATGGTGAATAATGATAGATAAATTCATTACAAAAATAATATGCCATCTTTCAAACTCTGTAAACCAATGCAAGACATTGTTATGAAAATATTAGGAAAAAAAAAAAAAAAGAAATAATAATGAACTGGGGAAAATATATCATAAAGTTTAGAAATTAATAATAAGTTATAAGTTCAAAAATTAGCTGAATAATAATATAGAATTAATTATAGAAATTTACTGTAAATAAAGAACAGAAATCTAATGGAATAACACTTTATTTTATCTATGAAAATCAGAAGATGTCATTTGAATGGAAATGTGTTACAAAAAAAAAAAAAAAATCAGAAATTGTTTGAATAAAATCAGAAGCATTCGACCTCTATGATAAAGGAATAGCAATCTAAAATGTCATAGGTGCCAATACCTAAACTTCAAGAATCTGTAGTCTATTGCAAATGAGAAGGGTGGAGGGAAATTTGATTTTTTTTTTTTTTTTTTTTTACACTGTGCAAAAAATAAAAATTTTAATGTTTTTAAATCAACAACAACAAAGAAAGAAAAAGAATTATTCATATTTAAACATTTATGAGCATAATATTAAGACAGCATTTGTTGTAATTTTAAATACAGGGAATAACAATTTACAATTAGGATACTTCACAAAAAATATTTAAAGGTCTTTCCTTATTACAGAATTTCTGAAAAATAGGAAAAATTTATTCTCTGAATGGATGATCAGAAAAATTAAATAATTTTAAGCCTTTTGGCTTAATCTCAAGAACTGCCATACATGAAATTCAAATAGTTTACAGGAAAATTTGAAATTGAGAAACAGAAGGGGAAATCTTTATATATTTTACTGTTAATTTCTTATAATTGGAAAAAAAGAAGGTAAAAAGTCATTAAAAATTTGAAAACTCAAATATTTCTATATAAGTAAGTACAATATTAACAACTAATTAAATGACTTACCTGTACCATCACATTATCGGCATTAACAGCCTCCTGTGCTTCATTGACCCATCGTTTCACAACATCAGGACTTTCCTTCATCAAATGCTGGAAAAATATTGAAAATTATGAATATGCTTAGAAAATAAATAAATTAAGAAAATTAGTTATAACAAAAAAATATTATTACCAAAGATGAAACAAGGGCAGCACTAGATACTGAACTGTTTTTGTCAACAATAGCCTGTTTCATATAACGCTCAATGGCTTGAAGCATGCCACTCTATAAAATAACATTCAAACATTAAAAAAATTATATTATACAATATTTTTCAATAAAGCAATAATACCACTAAAATATTTTGTTTATTACAAATAAAAATTTCCCGACAAAAAATTTTATATATGGTTCTTCATAAACACTGATATCAAATTTAAATATACACATCACATATTAACAAAAGCTTCAATATATTTTAAGTTAAAATCAAAATGTAATATATATACTATAATTGATACAATTTAGAAAAGTGATGTAAAATGAATAGCTGAAAGAAAATAAATGTTATCTATTCCTCGTGGCCTGATATCTGTAAAACATGAATTTGTATTGTAACTGATAATATGAACTATATAATCCAATTTAATTGAAACAAAAAATTTTCTTAAACAAATCCTTCAGGAGTTTATTATTATTCATTTTATTACACCAGGAAAAATAAATGTAATATCTATTTTAAGATCTCATTCTAAATAAAATCCAAAAATAAATTTATCATTTCATCACAGATGATTTAAAGACAATATTCCTTACAATTAGGATATATTTAATAAATAATGTCTGACAGAAACCATAGTTTTTATTTCTGTATAACAAGGTATTGACAATGAAACTCAAAAAAAAAAAATAAAAATAAAAACTAGCAAAGAATTTAACGAAGGTAGCATTATTCACTGTTTTCCCAATATTTATGACATTTAACAAAATTCAGGATTTAAGTTTTTTAATGCAGAATTATTTCTAAAAAGGCATCAAGATTGATTCAATATTATTTCAAGTAACCATAATTAATAAACTTTTTTCCCCCACAGAGTATAAATAATATAGCTTAGTTTTCCACTATAACATGCATAATAAATATGCAAGTAATTAAGAAGATAAATTAATTATTCATAAATATTGAATTATTAAGACAAATTTATAAAATACAGTAACTTTTAATTTGGCATTTTTGAGACTACAATAGTGTCAGATGAGCGATTTTGCCAGATTTTCAAGTGTAAATATAGTTTCAAGGGGATAGGCAAAGATAAAACATTCTAGATAAAAATTTTAACTATTAAAACATGTACATATTTAATGCATTTATGCACATTCTGAACCTGTGTATGCAATATAAGTATCTGACAAATGCAAGCAACACTGTGTAACTATCTGGTGGTCAAGACCGACAAATGCCCAAATCTATAAAAAAATACAAAAGCAAAGACTCAAAGTAGTGCTGGATTTTAGAATGTGCCAAACTAACCCAATTTAAGAGAGGTTACTGTAGTTACGATTAATTTTACTAATATATACATTTAAAAATATATCAAAATCAATTACTCTTAAAAATTTTTAGACAAAATAAAAACTTACATCTGTAATTTTGCAAAGAGCACGTATAGCTGCAGGACGATATTGCTCTTCCTAGAGCAAAAAGGAATAGAAATTAAAAATATTTAAATAACATAACAAAAATTACTAAATTAAATAATTTATAAGTTTTGCAACAAAAATTTCGACAATACATACCTTGCCAGTCATATCTTTAGTTAGACTGAAAAATAAAATAAAATTTTAAATTTGAGTACATTATAAATAGCATGAATGTATTTACATATATATAAATTTAAAATTACATAAAATTTTAATTAAGTTAGGAGTAATTAGGTGTTATGAAAGGAAGAGCGATGAATAAATACAAAAAAAATATTTAAAAAGAAAAAAATTTAGCAATTGCATTTTTATAAATAATTATGAATTATAAAAGAATGCATTTTTGAGTCATGCAAATAACAATTAAATCAAATAAAAATTTTCAATTAACAAGTTTTTTTCATAAAAAATTAATTTTTGCTATATTGCCAATGTCGGAAGACAAAGTAAAGACAATATAATCAATGACTTCATGTTGTGCGATTCTTTTTTACAGAAAAAGTGCATGGCATATACAATACAATTGTACATCTTTCTAAAAAATTACTACTAAAAAAATAGCTAGTTACCTGCTTGTTACAATAATAACATCTTCAGCCACTGAAGACAATTCCTTAATGCAAAGATATACTAAGCGACGGATGATTGGGTCATTTGATTGAAACAGCTTAGTCATAGCAAAAAATGCTTCTGTAGCTTCTACGGTTCCCAATTGCTCTCCCTGTTAAAAGTGCAGATAAAACATATTAATATTTTAGATAACAATTTACAAAATCTGTTACATAAAAATGTTTCCAATTAATAGAAGCTCACAAAAGTGCTTTAAAAAAAAAAAATTAAGCTTTTTATTTAATAATACATTTTTGTTCTAACATTAAAAGTTTCTTTATGATAAAGTACACTTTAGATTTGTCATAAAAATTTAATAAAAATTCATGAAAACAGAATTCCATCATAAAAATATAAATTATTCCTTCAAAGACAAACTGATATAACTCAATTCCAAATTAATAGTATTCTAACTGTCAGTACTTTAATCAATAAAAACACAATTTTGTTTATTTTTAAAAGATTTTTTTTTATATAAAATGGCAGTAGCCAAGAAATAATTTTATAATAATAATAATGCCCACAATAATTTTTTTTTTTATATTTTTATATTGTATGAAGATTTCAAGTAATACAAGTACATTAAATTATAAATAACCAAGAAAGTTTAAAAACTATAGGCAAACAAATTTATATTAATGTAATATAATTTTAAAGAATACAATGAGAAATTTTTCAGAATTTAATATTTTTTTTAAACAAAGGATTCAAGAATACAATAAAAAATGCAATACAAAAATAATAAACATACTTGGAAGGATCTTAAAATTAATGAATCCAAAATATATATTTTTAATTCTCTAAATAGAAAATTCATTAAATATATAAAAGAGTACCAACTTGATTCATAATATAAATAACTTTTGTTAGAATATGAGCACATTTTCTTGGATTTAGTGGAGTTTCATTAAAAATTCTAGTCTGCAAAAAATAAATAAAATAGTATTAAAATAACAAAATAAGTTCATTTAAAAACATATATACTTTTTCACAGTAATTCTATATAGAAAAAAACTAGTATACATTTAAAAAATAATCATGAATAATTAAAATTAAAAATGCACAATATATACAACTTTTAATAAAATTAGTATAAAATACTTAAAAAAAGCATAAGAAGTTTATAGAGAATAACTTACTTCTTGTAGAACAGTGGTTTTTTCTAAGTTATGAAATGGATTACCACTCCCTCCTGAAAAATAATAGGCTAGTTATAAAAAAATTTTGGTGAAAATTTATAAAGTTAATATAAAATTACTGCAGTATTAAAAGATATTCTATTTTAAAAAATTAAAAATTTTAAGGCAATGTGACAAACAAAATAATATACATTTTACCCTCAACTTAAACAACCTGCATTTATAATGATGAAATTTTTTTTTCAAGTTTTTTTAATTTTCTGTTAGTGATGAAATTGTAAAATTATAGAAAGCTTTATTCAGAAAAAAAAAAAATATTCCTGATATAAAATAGTTAGGTATTTGAAAAGGGTGAATTGTACGATAATTAGGACATTCTTTGAAAGATAGCACAAAATTTTTTTTAGTTTTTTGATGGGATATCCTAACGTTTAATCTATTTTATAAAAAAGAATTAATGTAATTTTTTCAGATATTTAATCCAAGTATTAGGGTCTTAACATGGTAGAAAGTTTTTAAATTTCAAGAAAAAATTAGAACTACATTAATTTTATTTAATTTGTTTTCTTTAATAAATATTTCATTACAATCTAAAAGTTTTGATTTGTTACACAATAATTAAACCTATTTTGCAAACAAAAATTGCAATTTAGTTATACTTCCTTCTAAGACATTAAAGTAGACTTTTTAAGCCAGGATATTTACTTAAGTTATTTTACTAAACCAACAACTTTTATTAGTTTTTCCCATGAAGTTTATTGCTACTATGTTCTGCTACATCATTTACAACTCTTATTGAATTGTTATTTTATTTTACTTGTGGGGTTTATCTTCTTTCAATTAAAATTCTGAAAAATATATTCAAGATTTAAAAAAAAAAAAAAAAAACATTTGTGTTAATTGGTATAAAATCCTGCAAACCATTTTTAAAGACTAAATCTGAATCAACTCAGATTCTTTTCAAGGGTACATTTTCTTCCATTTTTAAAGCATCCGCCAATTTCCTTTATATTTCTTGAGAAACATAATTGTCAATAAAAGCAAGAGAAACAAGCTCCTTTGGCAAGCACTACAAATGTCCAAGAAACCTGCTCATCACCCGATATTTCATCATTGATACTTTTATACTCTTAGCTTGTTTTTTAAGAACTGCATATCATTTCTTGATCCAAAGCAAACAGATTCTGTTTGAAGCCATCTTTTCACACAACATGTAACAATAAATGAACAAATATTGCAAATTTGAGATTTTTCTCATTCAGGCAGTTTAAATCAATAATATATATAGATTTCTAACGAATAATTTGATTTCTTAACCATTGAGCATAATGTAATTCATCTGCAGCTCTAAAAGTTCTTTATAGTCATCTCAAGCCTAGAACTCAAGAAATCAACTTGATTTTTGATTTTCTGAAAACTCAATGATACCCGATACTTTTTTATTTGATGATATTTTTTTCATAAATTGAAACTAAATATAGATATAGTCTAAAAATCACTGTAACTGATAGAACACCAAATTTTTTAAATTTGAGTATGATAGATACTGACGAAATCCCTATTGATTAACAATTGTCTCACATGATTTTGTGGACATAACAAGACATCAACAAGACCATTTCTTTGTTCAGCTTTTGATCAATAAGGGCCATGCTCCTCTTTTTAACTCATTTACTGCAGTTATATAAAAATAAGTTGTATTTATCAATAATTCCCCAAGATACCAATGCTTTATGAAAATCGGTAACTATTGCTTTTTCTGTTCCTGATGGAAGTTTTGTTATTGAAAGTAATTTGTCAATGCCATTTCCTAAAACAATGACTGGTATTTGTGATGAACAGTGTCTCTATCTACAATATCTTAACTTTTCCATCCTAGTATACAATCAAAGAAAAATCAGCTAAGAATTGGTTTTTAAATAAGTTCTATTTTCTCTGCTTTTCATTCTCAAATTTGTTCATATTGTACTCAGATAACATCACACACATATACCTTATTTGTTGTCAAAATAATGGCTGCTTTTCTATCTATCAATTTATTGCATTAAGACTTGCAATAGCAATATCCAAAATATTCTTCCTACATTTTTTAAAGATGTGGTTTCCCAAGATGAATATTGTTTTCTTTATTCAAAAGAACATCAAATGAGCTACTTTTACCTTTCTATCAATCCACAGAAATTAGCATTTGTCCACATAGGCATTTATTTTATCCATGTCATTTAATTTTTTCGAAATACCTTTTTTAATAGACTTTACATCAATCTTGAAATTTCTTTTTATCTACATTTCCTAATTTATACGTTAGTCCCTTTAATTTTTGAGACAGTTTTTTTTATTTGCTTGGATTTAAAACCTATCAAGGGCATTAAAAAACAATATCAAACAGATTTTATAGAGCCATTTTCCCAATCATCTTTCCGTTTTAAGCTTTCTAAACATTTGCTTTTATATTTCTTACTCCCCCCCCCTCCCAACAGTTTTTGTCATAATTTAAAAAGTTTTCAATTTTATCTACAATATGCTTTTTTTTTTTTAATCTAGTGGCAATTTTAGTCTTTTCCTAAATAAGGAGCGCATCCCTAACCTGTATGTGATAATGAATATTTATATTTTTATTTTTATAATGGAAAAAATACTGAGAGCTTTTCTAGATGGCAATTTTGTGTGTCAATGATGACATTTGACTAACAAGCTAAATATCTACAGTTTTCATGTTAAAATGGACAGTTTACTATTTAAAAAATAGCTTTAATAAAAAAGTGATACAAAATAAAATATTAGATACTTTCATAATACTATATCATTTGATAAGGCCTCTATAATTTAGAGTCAAACATGACAATTTTTTTTTTTTTTTTAAACTTAAGACAAAGGTACTGCACTGCACTCAGTACATTAGCTGAATACAAACAGATCTGGTTGAGCCTGGTTCAGGCTGAGAATGTGATGCAATCATCTAGACATAACACTCCTGCAACAACATGAAAGTTGACGAATTGAATTTGTAGTAGATAGAGAAGAGAAATTACTCTTACATTCAGTAGCCATTATAGATTCTTATTTATGTTTTTAACAATTTGATATAAAGGCCATTCAAATTTTGAAAATTTTCTTGAGTTTTTAAAATTGTATAGATTAGTAACAGCCCTTAAAACTTATTTTGTAGAATCTGAAAATGAGGGGAACTTACTTTGGTATATTTTTATGCCTCCCCCACCTCCTCCCCGTGCCTGACATGACAGGGAGAGGGGCAGAAAAGTATCGAGAATGGGACAGACTAAGGACCACCATGTTGGCCATAATGTAACACGATATTTGACTCAATTTTCAATAAATTCTTGGTGGGTTTGTACCCATTTTACATGAGGAAGTACTTGGATTATAATTTAAAAACAAATGTTCTTTAAGAGTTTTTTTAAAAATTCAAATGTAGCTGAAATTTCTAATATTTATAAGACTTTATAAACCATGGTTTAATTTCAAAATATTTATATTTGAAATGAGAAATTTCATTAGATTATACATAAATTGTAACTTATATTTGTAAATTAAATGAAAAAATTTTCTATAAAGGAAAGATAGACTAAATTCTAAAAATAACATTTTCTCTTTTTATATAAATTTGAAAATATATGCCAAAAAAACTCGAATTTTCCTAATCTCTAATGCAATTTAATGTCCTGGTATATAATTTTCCTTTATGTATAATACCTAAAATGCATCATTTATCAGTCAAAATTTTATTATAAAAAATTTTTTATAGAGAAGTTTAGATGTTCTTCCAGATGTTGTAGATGTAAAAAAAAATAAAATAAAGAATGTTAGGTTTTCATCACTAAACACAGACCAGGAAGTATCTTGTGTTTCTCCCTTTCCTTGTGGATAAATTTGTTTAAAAACATAGACTATAGCAATAATTTAAATTAAATATTTATTATAGCTTTTACATCAATCTTGAAATTTCTTTTTATCTACATTTCCTAATTTATACGTTAGTCCCTTTAATTTTGAGACAGTTTTTTTTTTTTTGCTTGGATTTAAAACCTATCAAGGACATTAAAAAACAATATCAAACAGATTTTATAGAGCCATTTTCCCAATCATCTTTCCGTTTTAAGCTTTCTAAACATTTGCTTTTATATTTCTTACATTATCGAACAGACATAAAATTTCAAAATTTAAAATATTTTGCAAATGAACTATTTTTAAAAATCTGCAGTATAAATTTCTAATATTCAACTATTTATTTAAACCATTACTATGTTATTTATTTTATAAATCATAACAGAATTATGTAATAAACTTAGTAAATACATAAAAAAATCATTTAAAAATTTAAATAAAATCATTTTACTAAAGCACATGTCAGAAATGTTGATAACATATGCTTTAGTAAAATGATGATGTAAAAATTTGTAAATAATAACTAACTTGTTCCATACATATTATGTTTCCAGTAAGGGTATCTTGTGTTCATGATTTTTTTTTTTTTTTCTATCAGCTACCCATCATAACCCAATGTTTTTGAATGATATTTGTGAACTTTTTCCAAACATTATGATTAAAAAATCATAAATAGCATGATAGAGATTTAAATAAATCTCAAAAACAATAAATAAAAAATATATGTAAATTTTAAACACTTTTAAAACAGTTGATATTTATACAAACCTGGTTTTAAAAATTATTACAGAATATAATAAATGATAATTTTTAAGCGTTAAATACATTAGTTGAAACATTAGAAGAAATTTCCCTTACTAGCCATCATGTGATATTTTAATGTGTTCTGCACTTTTCTTAATAATGTTTAAGGCACTTTTAAGCAAAACCAGGATGAGAATTACAGATCAAAATCTAAAAATTAAAGCAAGATTATCTCAATTTAATTAAAAAAAGCAAATAAAAAAAATTAAATTTCTTAACAATAAAACATAAAAGGGAAAAAAAAACCAAAATAAAAAATAATTAGTTATAGAAAATCAGTAAAAAAAAAAGCTAATCTTCAGTTATTATACATATACGTTGAATGAGGAAAAAAATCTCTATGGTTTCTCATAAAAAAAATTTATTTGTAACATGATTTTAAATTTTCAAAGGAGTTTTAAATTTTATGATAGCATGTATCATTCATACTTCTACATGCATATGAGAGCAAGTTTAAATCAATGGACTTTTTTTTTAAAATTATGTCAATAATCAATAAAATAAAAATAATGGATTATTAATATTAACTTCCTTTCATATCAAAAAGAGAAAAAGTCATTACTGTAGCTTAACATGAAAATTTTTATACTTCATTAATAACTTTTTAGAAGCAATTATGAAATCTATTTTGTAATAGAAGTATCGAGATAAATAAATCTACATTAAAAGGAAAAAGAAATTAATTTTTCTGTTATTTTTAAAACTTTTATTTTAATGAAGATTTTAGTGTTTTATAGGAATTTTATGCTTTTGATGATTGTGCATGCATATGAAAACAGACTAACATAATAAAACATAGCATCAGATTCTAATACTAATATTTTTTGTTAGCCAACAAAAAGAATAAAAGTTGCCAATACTTTCAGGTTGGGAACAAAAATTGTCAACAATCATACTCATGGATTTATCAAAAACCAATTTTTTTTTTTTTTAATTGAAACATAAAATGAAAATTATCTAAAGACACTATTGAGTTATAATTATACATTTTCAAAATTATAATTTTTTTTTTTATCATTAGATAAGATTCTTTATAAAAAATTGCACAACTTTTCACATACATAAATTGTTTCGTAAAATATATAATATGAACTAACTAAATTTCTATTGAATAATTATTTCAATTTACTCATAAATAAAAAAAAATTTTAGCTGCTAGTGAAAGTGAGATAAACAATAAACCAACTAATTATTATTCATTATTTTGATCATAAATATTTCCTAATAAAAATGTTACTCGTTAACTGTTACTTGTTAAATGTTAAAATTTCGACTTAAAAATGTTAAGTTAAAGGGATAGTTATAACATTGATTATCAAACTAAAATCAAAACAGTAACATTTTTGCTCAATAAAAAAATTCAATTACGCAATGCAAAACATTTCAACTACAAATACTTCTGTACAATAAAAAAAAAAATCCCCAATTTATAAACTTAACTGTCGTACATAGGAGAATTATTTCAAAAAATACAATAAAAACAGTTCCAATATTTTTTTTTCTGGAAACGAAATTTTGGATGTCATAGTTAGATAGTCAATGTTGTAGCAATCCCTTTAAAATAACAATTTAAATCGACAATATACTACATATGATTTTTTTCCATTACAAGACGATTATTATGAAATAGTTATGATCAAAATAATTGATAATATATTGGTTTATTGTTTATCTCACTTTTATAAGCAACTAAGATAGAGTAAACAAAAAAGCCGATCCGTATCTAAGCCTAAGAAATTGAATATAACAAAATATAAATATAATTTTCAATAGATTTGTGGAAATATTTTTAAATAAATCAATTTATTACCGTCTTCTTCCTCTTTTTTATCACGTTTAAGGGCGTACATGTCCGAAGTAGTATTATGGTTTTATTCTAACACAAGCTTACTCCACGTCAATAGCAATAACACCACATCTTTGCTCTCGCAATTCTGCGACCACAGTTAAGAAATAAACAATTATACAGATGTCATTCAAATTATGAGGCTTGTATCTAGTAACTTTTGCAGAATTGAAATTTTTAAAACATGCTAAACATGCATAAAACTGTTTATTTTCAATTCTTAAGCATTAAAATTTTTCCAATTTTTAAATGTAAAATAATGTTACAACCGATTATTTAAGTTAAAAATTAAATGCATTAAACCTTTCAGAAATGACACGTAATACAAACAAAAATAAATTTCCTAATTTGAAAAAAAAAACATTTTTAATTATTTAGAATTATAACAATTATAATAAATGAAGTGTATTTCTAAACTGAATGTATTTTAGCCTTACTTAAGTTTGCCAATGTTTTAATAAACTGAGGTATTAGATGCTCACAATTCAAAGCTATGATGGAATAGAATAAAATAGATTTTTACATAAAATTAATCATATTGTTTCCTAACAATATAATTTTTGATTTATTTAATCAAAGTTTACAATTTTTATAAATATTGCTTTAATATTCGCATACGTAATTTTTTTTTTTTTTTTTTTTCTGCAGCAAACGATCATTTAATTTTAACCAGAATTTTCGACATTTGCTGGAGTAGAATTGTTAGATTTTTTATTCTACGTTTCTTGTTAAAGGACTTCGACAACGTTTTATCATGGATAAAGAAACTTTCTCAAATTATTCTAATAACAACGAAATAACAGGTATGAGAAATTTTAATTCAATACAATTCATTGCATCAAAATTGGAAGACTTTTTGAATTTATTAAGGAGCCATGCAGATTCTGAATCATTGTCAAAATATTTCGAATTTTTAAACGATCTAAGTGACCAAGAAAATATTTCGAGAAATGAAAGCTTGGCAATATTAAAGATTGTTAAAGAGTGTCTTAAACTTGCGTTATCATATAAAGCAGACAATAAATTTACATCTGAAAAAGAAAAAAACCTTTATCTTGAATTGTGCACGATTTTACAATTTGTAAATTTGAATTGTTTAAATGGAGATGATATCGAACACAGTAATGTTGCGCTAAATATAATATGCATCTGTACCAAACTAGTGTATCATTTAAATAGTGATGGCTGTTATATAAAAGCAGAATATTATGCAAAAAAGTGTAAAAGTTAACACAATTATTAATTAATACATTTTCAAATAATAAAAATTTGTTTTTTAAGTAAAATATTAATTGATAAACAAATATCATTTGACTTGTTTTACGTTGAAGCAATAAGTAACATAAACAAGCTTGATGAAACCTTTCATGAGATGCAGCAACTAAAAGAAAAAATTTCTGATTTTTGGAATTATCAAGAATATTTCATTCGTCTCTGTTACAATGTGAGCTTAAAGTTATATAAAAAGGAACAATACGAACATGCGATCCTTCTATTAGAATCAGCTATGCACATTGAAAGAAAGGAAAAACAGTGTGACCCTGATAAAGTGGCTGTGTTGAAATTATTAATTCATCTTTATATGAAACAGGACCCTGAGGATAAGTCACAAAAATGTTTTAAATTACTTGATACAATAAAAGAAAATGTGACTTCATTTAATTTCCTTATTTTACTTAAGGTTGCTTTATTTTCCAACAATCAAAATGCCATAAAAGACACATTGAATAGTTTCTTCCAAATTGACAACCTGTCTGTACCTGATATAACAAACGTGATAAGACAACTAAAAAGAAAATAAATATGATAAACTCGCTCTGGAATTTTTATGGAAATTAAAAGAAAGAAAATTTGAACCTGAAGAAAAACTTAATCTGATAAATTTGGAATTAAGAATTTGTTTCAAAATCGACAATTTGGAAAGAGCGAGTAATTTGATAGAGGAGGCCACAAAATTGGTCAAGTTTCATAAGATGACACAAGGACCTGCGAATAATATTTTCAAGGCAGTCATTACTTTTGCTGACTGTTTATTCAAAAGGAAATGTTTCATGCAATGCGTAACATGGTGTAAAAAGTTGCTGAAATTCATAGAAATGACAAAAATGCAGGACCTTTTTTTAAATTATTTACTGCAAAAAATTTGTTTGTGTTATTTGGAGATAAACGAAATACAACTAGCAAAAGAAACTTTTGCAAGAATAGAATGGCCAAGTTCTGGTACCGATTCTGTCCAAGTATATTTAGCTCTCCGTCTAGCGATCATGTGTGAAGATGAAAATTTGGTTGACGTGGCCTTACAGAATATCGGTAAATTAAACTTAAATTAATTAATTAATTAAAAATTTTATAACAATTTTAATTTATGATATATAATACGTTCATTTATCTATAAATTTGAATTTCCGTTAATATTTACTTTATATTTTTTGTATAATTTGAAATTCCATATTTATAATCAATATCTACCGTAATCGTATAATTCGGTTTAAAATGACTGTAAAGCATTGGGCGTAGGGCTGAAAATCCTACCCCATAAAGAAAAAAAACATCTCCTGTCCCGTAATCTGCTAGTAGGCAGACGGCCTTGGCCCACCATAAGGCTGTTGCGCCAATTAAGAAGGAAAAATTCGCACTTGCCTTTATCGCAATGCTCCATCGATGTATGTAAAAAATTATCTTGTAATAGCAAAATATTCTCTTTTAACTAATTATTTTTGTTTTTAGTTTTACTGCTTAGTAGTAATAATTAATAACAATTGCATATCGTAATTGATTATGTACCTACAATAGTTTACTAAAGCAAACTTAAAATAGCCATAAAATAGCAAGAAAAAAATTGCGTGAAACAGAAAGATTCCTAAAATAGCGGTAAAAGATAACTCAACTGTAAGCAAATAAACTTTTTTTTTCAATTCCTTCTATTAGCTCACACTCTCCCTATATATATTGTGTTCAAATTTTCAATCGTTCATAAAATACTTTTTATTCATCCACTCAAGTTCAAATAGATTTTATTTTAACTTGTAGTGGATGGCACTTGATGTTAGTACAGGTTTTCAAATATTAATTCAGGCATTAAATTTAATTAATGAATTTTAGTTTTTTAGATTTAAGTTGCATCTATCTACCAATAGATAGCCTCAGATAAACTTAAAAAATGAATGAAAATCATTCATAAAAGACTTTCTGCAATATAGTAAAAAAAAAAAGTAGGAATTGACTTTAAAATTTTTATTTTATATTACTTGTTTTTGTTTGTATTTACACTGCTCAGTGGTAATTATTAATAACAACTGCTGAACGTAATTAATTGTAAATCTGCAATAAATTTACTAATGCATTCTTAAAATAGCCATAAATTACCAAGAAAAAAATTACGTTCAACAGAAAGATTCTTCAAATAATTGTTAAAGATATCTAAACGGTAAGTAAACTTTTTTTTTTTTTTTTAAATCTTTATAGGAAATGATACTCCAAGTGTGGATAAAGTTCTACAGGCATCTTGCCAGAAGGCATTCGCGGCTGGGAAGACGACATTCATAAGTAAAATCTTAGAACAGATGCTACTAAAGTGTAGCACCATAGAAGGAAGAAAGTTTTCATGCCTTACATTAGCTCAGAGTCTTGTGAAAGTAAATCTCGCCATTGCAGGTAAGATTTGAAGCAAACATGTTTGTATTTCGAAACATTATCAGAGGACGAGTTATAAAAATTACACATTACACTCTTTGTAGAAGTAGAATATTTCATTAAATATTCAATATTTTTTTTAAACACTTATATTTTAGTTTGATAAATCTGTTTGAAAAAATAAAGAACAAATTTAAGAATATCTTTTTGATGAAGAATGTTGACACTCATATATATTCAAAATTATTCTTTGATTTATGAGAAGTTAGAAGCATAAATAGATAAAGATAAAACTATATATGAATGTTATTGAAGATATTAAAATGATTACTATTTTGATATTTATGTAATGTAGCCTTTTATGGATTAAAAAAAACTAGTTGGAAGAAAGGGTTATCTTGCTTTTCAAAAGATGTTTTTAAAGTCGGAATCCGTACAAATTTGTGTCAAGTATAAGGAAAAACTCGTACAACTGTAAACTTTAAATTAAAACCATATTTAGGCTTTCCTTTTTTTTTTTTCCCAGCAAACATTTATCTTGGTTTCTGATGGCCGAGTATCTGGCGCTCGGTGCCACAGGTTTCGGATTCGATTCCCAATGGTGCCCTGGATGTCTGTAGTGGTTCGGAATCGACTTTATACCGTATATCCCGATCTAATATGACTGTAGAGCATTGGGCGTAGGGCTGACAACTCTACGCCGTAGAAAGAAAACACCTCCTGTCTCGAAATCTGCCAATAGGCAGACAGCCTTAGTCTAGTCTTTGCGTAGGGTTTGTAGAAATATAGGATAGTTGCGCCACTGAAGAAAAAACATTTATCATGCCAGAACTATTATAAAATGCAATTTAGTTACTGTGCGATCAACTATAACATGGAAAACTGACAAACGGACAACTCAGGCAGATTCAAATACAATGGTGTAATAGGGGAGAAAAATAATTTCGAATGAGTTTCAATTACTGTAAAAAATAATTTTATTTTTAATAACTGAAATTTTAAATTATCTAATATAAAAATTTCATAACTAATTAACTTTTTGAAAATTCCTTTAAGCCGCATGTCTGTTCGCCTCCCTTAGTAAAGTTATCTATTCTACAGTTTCAGCCGTTAAACCAGATGTTTGTCTTTACCTCCGAATAGCTAGAAGAACAATTATTAATAGCTAAATACTCTATTTAAGTACACGACTTAAATTCTCAATTCTGCAAGTTTAAATATATTAAAATTTAAATATAAAAATTATTTAAAAAATTAAATAGTCTCTCTAATGAATTCGAATCCCGAACTTTTAAGTGTTTTAATAAATAAATTGTTTCTTCAATAATGAAAAAGAGGATTTTTCCCCCTAAAACGGTTCTCTTTGGATTTTGTTCCTGTATTATTTGCCAGGGAATGAAAAAGTTCGTCACAGTTTAAATAAATGATACAGAGTGTCTGTAAAAGATTATTCCAACTTTAAAAAGGCTATTTTTACAAAACTTAAAGAAGTTACAATCTCTTTGGAAAAATTAAATCCAAAATAAACATTTTAAAACACATAAAATTATAAATATTCAATGGGAGAACCAGTGTAAAACTTCTTCCAGCATGTCCAGTATTACAGTTTGGAGGGCTACAGTTATTTATTCACGTGTTGTTGTTGTTGGTTGATGTTGTTGTCACCCACTTGGTAGACAGCAGCATCTAGACCAATCTCAAGAACCCATGTGGTCTCATGGAAGGAGAGAAAAGGGATGCAGCTTCTGTTGCGATGGAGCACCCCTAGGTAAAAGTCTGATTTGGCTTCGAGTCTTTGAGTTGACTGGAAAAAAAAAACGCAGAAAACTCCCACCGCAGGTCCGACTCACGAGGCAGGATGGCAGGAACATCTCAAATGTCATCGAGTCTCCATTTTTGAAACAGTATCTACAACACAGCCGCTAATGGATTGAACCTCCGCCCTAATGCTCGCTCACCAGCGGCACACGTTGTCAATGAACAACGGGGCATTCGGGCAGTTATTCACGGTTTTTTTTTTTTTTTCCCTCCTAGTCTCGCCAACAGTGGCGGGGGAAAAAAACATTTTATCTTTTATGTAGCTCCAAAGAAAGAAATCACAGGGGTTGAATCCATAGAGTAGTAATATAATAAGAGCTCTCATTGGGATTGCCAGTTTTAAGCAATCATGTTCCTCACGTGATCGTACACCTCGCGTGACTTTTTCTTTGTAGTTTAACGTGTGATGATAGCCTGGCGATTGTTGGGAACATTCTTTACTGTTGGCCATTACTATTCGATGCTGTTGGCGCGAAGGGAGAAAAAGGTGAATCATACAACGATACTTTTTTAACTGCAAATCAATGTAAATTTGATTTTTCTAAATATTTGACATTTAGATTCTATTACTAAATTTTCCCCTTCCCTGAAACTGATTTAAAAATAAAATATTCTTTTATTTAAACATTTGTAAAGTTTTATTATAACTAACTCCCTGGCACTACAGCCCATGGTGACCAAGGCTATCTGTCTACTGACAGATTCGGAAACATGAAATGGTTACCTGATAGAGTTGTCATCTCTACTCCCAATAGTCATATAATATTGGGACCTACGGTTTAAAGTGGATTCCGAACCACTACAAGCATCTATGGCACGGCCAGGACTCCAACTTGAAACCTGTGGTACCTCAGCCATCAGGCCCCAATGTTTTATTATAATTCATACAAAATTATTAGAGTTACAAACAAAAATTAACACTTCTTGTATCTATTTATCTTCAGTAAGCACATAGTTCAATAAATGTATGACTTGAGAAGAAGAATTTCTCGGAATTTCCAGAATCGCTTCGTAACGTGTTTGGATTTTCTAAATAAATGCACACAGGCAAACGGCAATGTAGCGTCAACTCAGTACTTCTAGTTTTCCTTTATTGAATTGCAGAATTTAAAGGAACTACTGGAGTTAGTTGATATAAAAAGGCCGGTTCTCAAATTATAAGGTGAAATCTTCTTCGATCGAAATGAAGTAGTAACCACAATATAATTTTCGAAATTCATTATCATTTAAAGTATTAAATTATTGTAGAATATATGCTTCTTAATTACTATGTGTTTATCTTATTTTCCCATCATTTGTTACTAGTGTGATCTAATTTCCCTTAAAAGATCCTCTCAGAAAGACAACTCCTTTTTTTCTTTTCTTATTCTCAAAATGCAGATGTGCCCACGATGTATGAGTGTTAAAGAAGATTTATTGTAAATTGATGAAAGTTCGATGTAATCATGGAGCTTGATGTCCGAGTGTCTAGCGCTCTGGCGCTCGGTGCCACAGGTTTCAGGTTCGAGTCCCTGCTGGGCCATGGATGTTTGTAGTGGTTCGTAATCTCCTTTAAACGTCCTGGTCTCATATGACTGTAGAGCAATGGGCGTAGGGCTGACAACCCTACCCCCAAAAATACAAAACAAAACATATCCTGTCCAGAGCTCTGCCACCATGGGGCTGTTGCGCCACTAATGATGATGATTATGATGATGATGATGACTATGCAATCATCATATATGTTAGCAGAATTTTTCAAAGTCAGATTAACAGTTAAAAATTTAATTGCTGTAAAGACAGGTTAGTATATGCTGAAAGTTACTTAAACAGAAAATTTTCTTACAAGAAATTTATTATCTTTTCTCTTTATTACATGAATAAAATAGGTTTATTTACTCTCAAGAACCATTTATAATCTTAAAAAAATAGTAAATAAATAAAAACACTAGATTCAAGTACCTTTTAAAGACATATAAATTAGGTCTGATATAAATAGAGTACTAGCGTAATAATACACTCATGTCCATGAATTAAGGATGATTCAGAATCACACAGAAATTGAACTCTAAAATAAAAATTTCACCTGTAGAATTATCACACACATCTTGAAGAAGAATATGCAAATTACAGGAAACCACCAGATGGAGCGGATAGTACGTCACAATGACGAGAGTGTAAGAGAGGGGTATATAAGGAATGGGGCAAAGAAGTAAAATTGTTCACAAGCGCTTTAAAAGCCTTTCAGTGCAATAACCGCATAGTTATGACACAACGGAAGCATTTGGATGATTTTTTACGTGGTAGAATTATCGAACGACTGGAATGTGGACGTACCCAGCTGGAAGTATCCGAGGAACTTGGAATCGCCCAGAGTGTCATCTCCAGGCTTTGGCAACGATTCCAAGATGATGGTAATGTGAGTAGATGTTACAGCACAGGTCGACCCCGAGTTACAACGCCGAATGAGGACCGGTATTTAGCAGTTACTGCCAAAAGAAACAGACGGAGCACAGCATCAGACCTGTCTCGTCAGCTCTCTTCAGCTACCGGTACGACAGTTTCAAGGCAGACCGTTTACAGACGCTTAGGGCCCATTGGTCTATATGCTCGTAGGCCTGTCAGATGTGTTCCGCTTACCGCCACTCACTGACGCCTGCAATTAACCTGGAGTAGAGAGCATGCATTGTGGACACCGCAACAGTTGTCTGGTGTGTTTTCCGACGAGTCCAGGTTTAGTTTGCAGTCTGATTCTCGCCGGACTTTCATATGGAGAGCGCCAGATACCCGTTACCACCAAGAGAACATCATTGAACGACAACGTTACAGTGGTGCAGGATGGCTCGTTTGGAGAGGAATTATTCTTGGTTCCAGAACTGACCTGCATGTTCAGAGTGTAACGATGACAGGCCACATCTATCGGGATGTCTTTCTGGAACAACATGTACGTTTGTTTCGGGGCGCCATGGGTGCTGAATTTCTGTTTATGGATGACAACTGCCGTCCTCACCGTGCAAACATTGTAGACGAATGCCTTCAATTGGAGGATATCACCCGTATGGATTGGCCAGCATACTCACCGAACTTGAATCCAATAGATCATGTGCGGGATATGCTTGGCCGTCGAATTGCAGCCCGTCAACCCCTCCCACCTGTCAACCGGAACTTCGGAGGGCATTGCTTGATGAGTGGTGTAATATTCCCCAAGATTAGATTGATAATTTGATACTCAGCATGCCTAGGCGTTGTAAGGCCTGTATTGCGTCGTCCGGGAGACATACTCCATATTAACCATCATACTAACCATGTTATACTGTTTTTTGTAAATAGGTTCTTTTTTGAAATTTGCTCCAGGGAGTAAAAATCGCAATTTTTATTAATTATGTCAAACATATAGCATCTTTTTTGCTCTTTACCTTTTGTTTAATAAATAGACTTTACAAATAAGTCAAATTTGTTTTGCTTCTGTCTCTTTCTTTGCCTGAACTTCATTATCCTTAATTTATGGACATGAGTGTATAAGAGATATGTATGATAAATGTAAAGCGATTCTCTTTTGCAGAAACCGAAGAAGCACGAGAAAAAATCTTAGTTTACATGGAAAAAGCTTTGGAAATTATTGATTTCGTAAGTTTTTAATCATTTTTAAAGTAAATATAAAATTATTTTTTAAAAAAAAATATTGTTAAGTTCATTATAATTAAAATGTTATTAAGTTATAAAAATTGAGGGGTTTGGTTGCAAAAGGCAAGTATACATCCGCTTTTGGCTGGATTTAGCAATTGCATCATCTTGAACTCTTTCGTTCTGTAGAAGAAAGATATATTTCTAAGAGTTAATTCTTACATTACTTTCCTTTTCTTTTTATTTCTTATTTTTTTTTATTCACTCATAAAATGCATAAAGATTGTTTTGAGGAGGTGGATTTTCATGGTTTTTTTTTTTTTTTTTTTTTTACTGAAATCTGTAATTTTTTTTTTAATTTCTTTCACGAGCTATTTAAAAAAATCGTTTGGAATTAAATAAGTTTTTTTTTAAGATTGCTGTTATGCATTTTTTTTTCTTAAATGAAATTCTCAATTTATTATCGTAAATTAAATATCTTCGTTCAAAATTTGTTTATTTTCATGAAATTTACAGATTTCTTTTAAAAATTATTTTTCCTTGATGAAAAAATAAAAAATAAAATTTTTTTATATTTTACTTTTTATAACATACCCATATTTTTATGGGTAAGATGTACATTGACCCAGCGATTTTTTAAATTTATTTTTATTATTTGAGTATTAGGGTGGAGGTTCAGCCCACTAGCAGTATTGTCGTAGACACTGTTTCAAAAAAAGAGGAGGCTCGATGGAGCATCTTGGATCGTGAGTCGTACTAACTGGTGGGAATTTTCCGGGTTTTCTCCCATACGACACGCAAATCAGGGGTCGTTCCCTTAAAAGTCCTCCCGGAAGGCCCTTCTGTCGCTCTTCATCGACACGGAGCCAAGTTAGACTTTTACCAAAGGGTGATCGATCAACAGAAGCTGCAGGAAGCTCAACAGAAACTGCTCCCCCCTTCCCTTCTTCCATGAGAAAACACGGTTTCATGGACTTGGTCCAAATGTTGCTATCTACCAAGTGGGATAAAGAAAAAAAATATTATTTAGTTATTTTTTCCACATCTTACCTCCGTGCCTAGGGTTTTGTAGCCTCCTACCAGTTAGAAAGATGAGGGTGGACAACAGTGGGCATCGTTCATCTCTCATCGTTCAGCCCACCGACAAGCGTTGAAGGCAGGACAATGGCTTCCGGAAGGACTTTTAGGGGTAACCTCTCCATATGTGCGTGTCGTATTGGGAAAATACCCCGAAATCTCTCACCACTCAGTATGACTCTCGATATGAAATGCTTTAAGCACATTGTTATCGAATCTTCTCGTTTCTGAAAGTAATGACTGAAGCTGAGGCCGCCAGCGAATTCGAACCTCAGCCCTCATTGATGCTAGATTGCCAATGGACTATGCGTTTGGCACGTTACTCAAACAATGGAGCTGCCTGTCTCATAAGTTTGTGGCATAAAAGTAATATGGTTCGATCAACGATTACATGGAAAATTGGCTAGCGACTAAGTCGGACGGATTCAAATAGAATAGGTAAGAAGGATATTTTCGGGTGTGTTTTCACTACAGTAAAAATATTTTTTATATTTTTAGTAAATAAAATTTAAAATTACATAAATTTTTTTAAAAAATTAGAGGAAAAAACAAATTCTGCAGTAACTATTAACATTTTTAAAAAAACTGCTTACGTTGCATCTATCCCGACTATTACTCCTGACAAGTAATCGATTCGCCCATTTCCGTTTTTAAAACGGATGTTTACCTTTCCACACAATGAAGTATTCGAAATATACCTTCTGCATTTTGCCTCAAATGGCTGATATGGTTTGTTAATATGAAAGTCAGTAATTTTGAACAAATTGCCTCTTTTGTTTAACAGTTTATCTACAGCAGGGGTGGCCAACCCGCGGCCCGCCTTGAATAGTTTTCCGGCCAGTGAGATTTATTACACTTTTACAAAATATATTTATTTTATAATGGCCAAAGTAGTTGAATAACAACGTATTAAAAAAAATACATTATGTGTGCATCCATCTATTCAAAAATGAACTTTCGAAATGATTTTTGAAAATAATATTCTTGCGCAAACAAATAACGCATTAGTAAAATAAACATTTTTGAATGATTTCATTTTTTTTTTTTCCCTTAAATTTATAATTTTTTAGATTTAATGTTATATTTTCTTTTACAATGTGCATTTAGTATCATTATTTATCTGTGTTTACATGTAAGAATAATAGCAAATACATTAATAACTCATTATGTTTCAATTTTTCAATACAAAAAAATGTCTACAGTGTGTCTAATACAGATATATAATTTTATATGTGGCAAGCAGAATTAAGATGCATTTCCAAAGTGGCCCGCAACATCATTTGGGTTGGCTACCTCTGATTTACAGAGCAGTGCTTTCCAGTGACTCGTTATGTTTTTCGTTCGCCTTTAAACCGGATGTTTACCATTCCACACGATCGGTGATGGAATTAATTTTTTTTTTTTCTCTAGATGTTAGAGCATTCTTTATAAGAAAGAGACAGCTCCAACAATTAAACTTGCTACATTTTAAACTAAGAAATTTATTTAAATTGATTCCTTTTGCGAAACTTGAAATGTAATTTTATTTAAACTTTCAAGGTTTCTTACGATTTTGTGAAAATGTATAGAAATGGAACTACTTCCTCTATTACTGTGTCAATTCTCCCGGAAAATTTCAATCCCAGCTAACCATTCGTAGCTCACAAATCCGTACCGGTGTTGATTTTCTTAAGAAGTAAATCATCAAATATCAATTTGTGTTTTTTCTTAACAAAAATAATGTGACGGATAATTTTTTTTTTTTTTTTTTGAAGGTTTTCCAATTTTAATAAAAGATTAATACTTGAAACATGAACCAGTATTTATTTAATAAAAAACAATTATTTAGATATTATATAACAATTATTAATATTTTATTCAATGTTTCTTAATTTAAAATATCAGAAGCTTTGTTAACAATGTCCTAGGCTAGATGCAAATCCCCGAACTACATCTACGGCCTGATAGCCAATTGGCTAGCGCTCTGGCCGTTGGTACCACAGGCTTCAGGTTCGAAACCCGGCGATGGCATGGATGTTTGTTGGTGATTCGGAATCCACGTTAAACAGTAGGTCATGGTCTAATTAACCTGAAGTGAGTACAAAATGACCGTAGAGCGACAAGCCGAATTACATCCTGTTTTTATTTATATAAAATTTATTAAGTAAACATGCTCTATTTTAAAACTGCTATTAAAATAAATGAAATTGTTTCCAGACACAACATCAAAATGAATAATCCCCGTTTGGATCAGCATATATTTGCGAACAAATATGGCACGAATAAATAAAAATCATCTAACAAATCGTTTTTTCGCTTGATTGTTACTAAAATTTAAAAAAAAAATGCAAACACAATAATATCAATATGCAACGTTTTTTCAATGTGGCCGTGCAACATCCGGGGCAACGCAGGGACTCTAACCCGAAACCTGTGGTACCGAGCGCCAGAGCACTAGACACTCTGCCATCAGGCCCAATAATATCCTTTTTAGTACATACGCAACGAAAAGTTCTTATTTCTAGTTTCTGAATACACCCATTTCATGGAATTTCGTAAATATTTCAAGCTTTCTACGAACTAACAAGCAACTTTTTCCTTGCAGCCAGATCATGGAGATACTTCTCAAGTAATGACGGAGTGGTTCTCTCGGGTGGCTTGGAACATGGCCTTGAGACCTGCCATCAAGGTCAGACATGTGTTTGAATTCTTTGACATGTGCTGCCGATTTCTTGAAAAAATGAACGGTTCACCAACTCGCCTGAAAAACACGTTAATATTCACTGTAGCGGCTGGTATTCAAACACTACGAGAGGAAAGTGAAGGCGATGATGAAGAAAGACACAATACTGCCAAGTGAATATCCCAGCTTAACTCTTGTTAGAAACAATTTATTAAAGATAATCGCTTCTCAATAAATACTTAATTTAATTTAGTTATAAAAATCTAAATACTTCACTCAAAAAAGGATATAGGAAATATCAATATCAATCCTCTTTTCAACCAACTACAAACTGCTAACAATCCAGCAGACAAACTCTACTTACTTCTAAATGACTTAGCTAATCAACCATCTATGGATAATCATGTCTATTCCCCATACCTGAATATGACATAACGCTACCTACCAACAACAAACGTCCGCGCACCTCTCTGAACATACTAAATAGATAAATATTTTATTCAGCTCTCTCTCTGTGTGTTGATTTTATTCCCCTATTTTATTTTCTTTCTTACTGAGCAAGCCATTTCTCTTATCATTTACCTCCAAACGAACCATCAAGTTAGAGGTATATGGAGACTAACGCTGCCAAAATGCCTCAATAATGTCAAGCTGTCTGTCTGTCAACAAGGATATTTTCAAAGAAGCAATTTTCTAACTCGCAGCACGATACCAAATGGTAATTCCAGTATTCCGTGTAATTCAGTTGAGGCCATGTTTTAAACCAATTTTTCTCCGATTTGAAATAAATCTTCTAAAACAGCATATTAAATCCTTTAAAAAAATAAAATAAACATATCCTTTTTTTGGGGGAATACAAAATAAAAATATCCAATAATATGGATATTTGGTCTCAAAAGGATATTCTCCTTCCTCCCCAGCAAATCAATCATTCTTTTATACCCATCAGAAACAGCTCCTGCTATAAAGTTCCTAGTACAGTAGAACCTCTTTAAGTCGAACCTCGATAAGTCGAAAACCTCTAAAACTCGAAAACATTTTTTGTTCCCTTCCCTTCAAGCCCCAAAACCTCCATGACTCGAAATTTCAACCCTCTAAATGTCGAAATAATGAGTCAATCCCCACAAGCCATGGTATATATTTTCCCTCCGTAATTCGAAAGAAAAAAATTGGGCCTCTATATCTCGAACATTAGCAATGTTGGATTTTACAACCTTTACAACTCGATCATTTGAAACTAATTACCTCCGAAGAAAAATCAGTTACCGACTTTAAGGATTTGCCGACAATGCACGTTATTGTTTCCTAGAAAACAATGTATGAGTATATAGTAAAAGAATAATCCATTCTATGAAATAGCAACTCGGAAGAAAAATAATTTTCTGCTCTTTATAGCTTAGATAATGCTATAGATAGAGAACGATCGATTTGTCTAAAGCAAAAAAATAATAATAATAATAATAATAACCGACTTTTTAATACATAATATTTTTAATTTTAAGGTTGCTTCGGAATTATTTTTATTTTTTATTGTAGTACATAATATAACTTTTAATTTGCAAATAAATATGTTTATTACTTCTGTAACTTGAATTTCTATTTATTTTACCTCTCTAACTGAAAATAAGTTAAAAAGAATCTAAATCTCTTACAAGTCGACTATTTCCTTACAAAATCCGCGTAAGTCGAAAGCCTCCATAAGTAAAATTAAAAAAATTATATGGCGTCTCCTTGAAGTTCGACTTACAGAGGTTCTACTGTTTATCCAAACTAAATAGCTGCCTGTCAGCGCCATCGGATTTCTTACATTTAGATTCCTTAAAATATTTATTTTTTAGCAATATATATTAAAAATAAGTCTACGTGTCCTTTGAACATTATTTTGTTTTGTGATTTATTTGAATTTTTTTAAATATTAGTTATTTTAACTGCAAGTCACTCAGATAAGTCATTAGAAAAATTGAATCATTCAACTTTTGATGAAGAATTTTATTTTTCTTTAGATTTAATTTGCGAATTAAATAATTTATCCCAAATAAAAATGTACGAGAATATTCTGCGCATCACATAGGGATTGCAATATCGGACCAAAAATTCAATACCGGTATTTTTAGATCTTAATACCGGGATACCGGTTTTAATACCGGTAGTAGAAATTTTAGAAACAGAAAGAAAACGCAGGTGTTTTTTTGTTTTATTTTCCAGTTTTATTAAAGAATGAAAATATCACAAAAAACAATCGAAATGGCAAACCATCTAATGCTGTCATTTTACTTATAATTTCAACCAAATTATCTTTTTTTTTTTTTTCCAAAATAATATAAAATCCCTGATGGCTAGGGCTTAAGTTTGTATCTTCATCGCAATTAGTTTATTTCCTCTTTAACAAATTTGTATCATGTTTCGTTTTTAAATGTGTATGGAGTCCGCTTGTACTTCCTCCATTCACTTTAATAACTCTTGAACATTTTTACATTGTGCCACTATATTCATTTCATCATATAAATAATGAAATCAAACCGAATAACTGTTTTTTATGTTCTTTAAAGTTCACTATTATGGGGTATTACTTATTTATGAAATAATATAATAAATCGGAAAAATATTTTGAACTCTAAAGTATGATATGCAAATACAATGTGAATAACAAACTCGCCAATTTAAAAAAATATCGAAATATTACACACTTTCTTCACAACTACAACCTTGTTTACAAAGATAAGAATAAGAATTTCACGGATAGGAATTCTAAATTTCTAGTAAATACCGAAAAAACGGTATTTAAACGTGTGAATACCGGTATTACAAAATTGTATATTGGCTCAAAATACCAATATTCGGTATCGCAATCCCAAGCTTCACCCTTGTTTTTTTATTCTACTTGTTAAATTTTTTTTTTTCGCTATACGTCAGAATTAAAATATATTTATTTTCAGTGTTAACTATTCTGATTATTAATTTTTTGTTCTGATGAAAACAAATTATTGAATTGACTTTTTATTATTATCATGGATAATTTCAATTGTTGTCTACATTCAAATTTTAAATTTATATAAGAAAACATTTCTAATAATAACTTTTATAATGTAAAAATAAACAATGCTTATTTAATTGCTTTAGTCATACTTAAAAGAAATGAAAATTTTCCGTTACGAAAAATTTTATGTGCAATGGAGGGATATAGAAAATTAAATACAAATATTTATCAATTTCTTCTGTTAGGTTATACGGTTGACGTATTCCACTTTAAAATCAAATTTATGCTGTTTATAAATGGAAGCAGATAATAAATCTTACATTAACAAATCCGTTAAACCTTTGTAGCAGAGACCTCAAAAGGAAATCGGTTGCACTAGACTTTGAGTAACACCTACTTATATTTAAATTAATGCCCAGAAGAATCCTTCTGAGCTTCTATGAAACAATATTGAAAAGGATAATAAATAATCTAAAATACTTAAAAATACTTATCTTAGTTTAGTTTAAATTAAAAGTGGTAATTAGAAGCAAATTCTTGTGTTTATTTTATTTGTCAGAAACTTTTTGTCATTCTCTTCTTTATAGATGGTAGTCATTTTAGAAGCATGTTCTGTTTGAAATTCTTACGAATAGAAGTGTATGGAATGGAAGTTTTTTGTTTTATTTTATTCTTAGAGCCAATTTGTATATCAAAAGGAATAGTTCGTCAATCCTTTTACTGTTTGGTCACTGTTGAAAGTGTTTTTACAAATGAGTACATATTTCATTTGCATTTGTTGAACTTCGTTAACCTCTTTCAATTTTGAAGTTCGTTGAATTTCTTTATTTTTATTTTTTATTATTTTCCTATAAAGAATTATTAACTTTAACTAACTGGAAAGAAAAAAAGTTCGATAGTATGGAAAATGAATAAGTGACCAAATCAGATAGACTCAAAAAGTTTGGCATCATGAGGTAATATCATTTAAGAGGGATTTTTATTGTACTAAAAATTTCCACACTAGGTATTACAAATTTCCCCCCATCGGTTTTCCGTCTCATCTATCCGACTAACATCCCTAACTAACGTGTAATCGATTCGCCCGTTATCCGTCGTTAAAAATTAGATGTTTACGCATTCAGCAGTTGTGACACTGTTAGTTTATTATGGAAAGGTCATACCAAATTGGATGGGAAAATCAGTGGAAATTATTATTATTATTATTATTATTATTTTTTTTTTTTTTAATTTTTTTTTTTTTTTGAAACTTTTGATGCCATACCAATTGTTTCAGTGGAATTTTTTTAACTTTTGATGCCATTCTTCAAATATCTTCAGTTCAAATTTGAACTCATTGTGACAAGTGTTTCTTTTTTTACAGCATTCTGAAAGTGGGACTTTAATTATAATCGTTATATATATATATATATATATACGCATAAATTACACAATAAATAAAACAATTTGCGCAGTAAATAAATGAAAAAAACTAAAAATAAATTATTTAAATGACTTTATATTGAGACATTTTCATAATAGCAATATATCTTAAATTATTACTTTATTTTCTTATTTTACAGGAGAATTTTGGCTGCTATAGGAAAGTGCAGAGACCTTGAAAAAGACAATTATGATATCATATCATTACTTTATATTTATGAGTTTGAAACCAGAATTATAATGGAAGATTCATTAATGGAAGAAATTCTGAAAAAAATGTTGCAAGCACCTTTTGTAGATGAGAAAGCTTTGCAAACAGTAGCATCTATCGCTTATGTAGGTTTTGATATCGAACAATATCACTTCATAATCATTTATAATTGTATGACATTAAGGTGTATTTAATTTAGAATTATAATACAATAGAACCTCTGTAAGTTGAATTTCAAGGGAGACGCCAAATAATTCGAGTTATAGAGTTTTCGACTTACGCGGATTTTGTAAGGAAATATTCAACTTGAAAACTTTTTTCAACTTTTAAAGATAGATAATTATAGATTCGAAAACCAGAAACTCCGCTACGCGCAGGGTGCACGAAATATACTTCCTCTTCGGACGAGAGTCAGTAGGCCAACTAATTATTTCTCCTGAACACTCTTGCCAGTGTGTAGGAGGAAACATGGTTACAAAATTACTTTAGCACAATACAGTAATTTGATTAATTAACTCACAAAATGTTAAAATTGCATAAAATGAAATTAATGTTTTTACATATAGCTTTATTTCGATGTAAATCAAAGAGCAATATATAAAAAAGGAGTTTGAATTCTTGTATTCACTGAAAAATTTGATGAAACGAAAACATTAGTTTAAAAGAAAGAAAAAAAAATTAAAATATGGGGTTTTATCGTGTCCAGAAAATATAAATAATTTAATTAAATCGTTTTTAGTAACTACAGCAAACTAAAAGTGTTCTGGAATCGAGTACCATCCTTGGTTTTTTGAAGTATTGGTATTAGCATCATTCGTTGGTGGGTGACTAACAAGTAAAGGGAATATGAAATGGTAAGCTCCAAATTTTTACAAATATTTAATGGTTCAATAGCAATAGTTAGAAAATTATGTCCGCCTCGTGGCTTGGTAGCAAAGTGCGCAGCTGATTACCAAAGACTGAGATTCCATCCGCTGGCGGCATTGTTGTAGACCAGGGATGGGCAAACTACGGCAGGCCGGAAAAGTTCTATCCGGCCCGCGGATAGAATTTTAATTGTCTGGTCCGAGGCAAATTAAAAGAAATATATATCATATCCATTTCCTTTTCTACTTTCTCTAAATATTATTAAAAGAAGATGGTTTGAAAGAACTGCATTTTGATTTAGAACGCAGATTTCAAGATTTCAGTACCATTCAAACCGAATTGGATATTTTTACCAAGCCCCTTCAACGTAAATTGTGAAGCAGTGAGGTCAGATTTTCAGTTGAATTGAGTTGCAATCTGACAATCATCTGTAGTTGTTTCTAAATACGCCAAAGTTAGAGTTTTACAAATCATTATCGAAAGTAAGTTTCCCAAATTTAATATCTCACGCCCAGAAAATCAGTGCCATGTTTGCTTCATCTTATACATGTGAACAAGTGTTTTCAACTATGGACCTTAGAAAGAATTATTTCAGAAGTAGACCGACAGATGAGCATTTGGCCTCGTTCCCTAGAATCAGTATATCTCACTTCAAATTTGTATATTGTTTTTAAATTTTTAGAACAATTTTTTCTTGCCCCCCCCCCCATCCTTTTTCTCCCCATTTTTGGCCCGCGACCGAAAAAAAGTTTGCCTATCTCTGTTGTAGACACTTTCAAAAATCGAAGAGACTCGATGGCATTTGGGATTTTCAGCATCTTGCCTCGTGAGTCAGACTACATAGGGGAGGGGGAGGTGGTGTTAGGGGGTTATACGGGTGTGTTCCGAGCTTTCTCCCATACGATACGAACATACGGGATAGTTCTCCAGTCCTCCTGGAAGGCACTTCCCTTCTTCTTCAGCGACTCGGTGTCAAGTCAGACTTCGGATGCTCCATCACTACAGAAGCTGTCTCCTTTCTTTTCATCCATGAGTAGATCATTCATGGGACGTCCGTCAAGCACATCATGACACTGATTATTAGACACACAAGAAAATTACAATATAACAGGATGAAGGACGAATTAAAAAAAAAAAAATGAAATTTTGAACTTCAATTTTTAATTTTAACTAACTTTTATTTCATACCGAATTCTTGCTTCCCACTTACAGGAGCAGTCTTCAAAGCATTACAGACTGATAACGCTCGCTTTGGAAGGATCTATAAACAGGATAGCTGAAAAATCATTTGGAGATTATGGACAGCTTATTCAGTTGCAACACTCTATACTGCAGGTAAATTGAGGGGAAATACTGAAGAAATAATAATGATCCTTTCTGTATTTTTTTTTTTTTTTTTTAATTTATGAGTACAGTTGGGCTTTTTGGTAGGTGCTGTTCTACGTTCAGGAATACATTACGTCATCCGTGGAAGAAGAAACTTTGCACAAATGCAAAAATATTTATAAGATGATAAAGGAAGACGATGACTTTCAGGAATATCCAAAGACGAAAGTAAGGAACTCTTATTTTTTGTTTGTTTATTTATTAATAAATAAGAACCATAGTACCATCTGTCGGTCATGGTCAATAAATTTCCAAATCCATACGAAAAAGATCTAAAAGCGAATGGCTCGATCGGCTCCAAATTATAGAAAGTGCCGAACTATTGAATGCCAGAGTAAACTGCGCTTACTGTATTGCATTGGACTTCCGCGCCTACATATAGAAGGGGCAGAATAAAGGCTAGATATCTGTAGGTTGAAAATCGCTCAGTAGGACATAAAGAAGAGAAGGCTATATCCCATCGGGTTTTAAAACTTGTTCAGGATTCGCTACTCCTTTCAAATTTAAAAATTTTCTAGGCACCACCAGTGATATGTAAATATATGAAAAAAAAACATTGCATGAAATCTATATTTTTACAAATGTAATAAACCACCTTTTAAAAAAAAATGTGTACCCGACTCGTGGCTCAGTGGCAAAGCGCTCCTGGTGAGCATTAGGGCTACACATATGACTAATATAATGACTAATAATTCTACACATATGACTAATGAAGAAAGTATTGGTTAAGATCAATGCGTTCGGCTCATTGGGTCTGTTCGTTTCTATATATTATATTGTACCGAAGTATAGTTCATACGTTCAGTTATTTGATAGAAAATATGATAATTTTTATTGCATATTTTATTTTCGTGGGCAAAGATTTTTATTATTTGAATTTTATTTCTTTGTAAATGTTGTGCGTTATGTTTGATTAGTTATTGTTACAAGTACTCTATAGGGTGCTGATAATAAAAGTCTAAATAAGTGTTCTCGACTTTTTTTTTATTTATTATCCGTGTGCCTTTTTTTATAAAGATTGGTACCCATCACAACATGTTTCATTTAACAAATTGATATACAATCACTGTAATGATGTGTTTTATTATCTCTCGTGTAGTTTACTAATTTAAAAATGGGAGGTGAAAGGGCCTCATAAGTGGAATAGCCTAGGGCCTCTTTTCATGTAAATCCGGTCCTGGGTAGAAGTGTGAAAATAAAGTGATGACTTTATGGATTGTGCTATCGATTAACGGAGCCGTATTTTTAAAGATAATAAGAAAGAGCGTTATATATCAAAGTATATGAGCGGATTAAAAATAACGCTGATAAAGGAAGACAATAAATAATTTCGGAATTGATAAGATTCCGGAAGCTGCATTAATAATTGATTGTGATAACGATCAATATTTTGTATTCTCTCAAAAGAATATTAAGATTATAAATTGCTTTTTTTTTTTTTTTTTTTTTTTAATTTGTGCATTCAAAAAGAATAGATAAAATATGACGTTTCTAATAACTTTTTTTTAAAAGAACTTCAAATGAAGTTATTTGTTTACTTCATCTTTACTTAATTAATGCTTGTATGGAATTGAATATGACCCCGTTTATCACATATAGTGTTCAATATATCTCTTTTTTTTCCAATTGCCACCATGTTTAATGTAAAATTATTATATTATTATTTAGAAATATACTTTGAGGTAAATAATACTTTGAATACTTTGAAAAATATTACAGTAATTTTAAAAAATGTTTACGATGAATTTATTTTCTTTTATTAAAATGAAATTTATTACCAAAGAGAATAACACTCACAAATATAGTGCAAATTGAAAAAATATTTTTTTTTTTTCCTTTCAAGATCTTTTTTTTTTTTTTCATTCACTTTCTACTACATTAGCTCTTGCTCTCCCTATATATATCTTGCTCAAATTTTCAATCGTTCCTAAAATACTTTTCTATTCATCCACTCAAGTTCAAACATTTTTTTGAACTTGTAGTGGATGACACTGGATGTTAATACAGTTTTCTTCAAATATTAATTCATTCATTAAATTTAACTAATTAATTTTAATTTTATATGCATAGAAAAAAAGTTTCTCTTATATAAGATATTTAGCAGGATATAAATTTAAGAATAAATACCGTCAGTGGCGAAGCGTGTAGATGTCTGGAAAAAAATTTCTTTTTAGATTCTATTTTCATTCGGGGTTCAAGTCTGAGTCGAGGAGGGAACTAAATGGAGAATGAAACATGCGAATAAATATTTGTATTAATTGTAATTATTTATTTGTTGACCTAAGAAGGAATTGACCTTTTTTTTTATATTACTTGTTTTAAATTGAATTATAAGCAAGAAATTATTGTTATCTCAGTTGAGATAGCTGGGTGAAATAGTTTATCTTTTAATTTTTGGCTTTATTAGGAACCCATTTCAACAACAACAACAAAAAAAAGGCCTTGAGGAAAGTATAAGGAATCATTCTCAATATTTCTTATTTCACAATAGCAAAACAACAACATCTCGACAGCAACATCTATACCAGGTGACCGGCCCGCATTGAACATTTTTCCGGCCCGTGAGATTTATCACACTTTTACAAAATATTTTTTTATATAACGGACAAAGTAGTGAAAACCAATGTATTAGAAAAATGCTATGCGGTGCCATTGATGTTTGTAGTGGTTCGAATCCACTTTAAACCGTAGGTCCCGGTCCTAATAGGATCGTAGAGCGTTGCGAGGGCATTGTTACTCCGCGTCCATGGCTTCTCTTCAAGTTACACGCACCCCCTGGGTAATGCAAAGTGAGTAACGTCTGTGCAGCGCTTGCCTTAAGGCACCCAAGACCAAGCTGTCTAAGTGTTTGCCAGGTGCATTAGAAATAAAAATGTATTAGGAAAATGAACTGTCGAAATTATGAGAAAAAAGGTAACTTTCATTTTAATATAATATTCTTGCGAATATAGGACAGATATTGCCTGCTTTATTTACGAGTTTAAAGTTCAGATTTCTCAGAATAATTGAATTATATTCTGCGAACTCATGATGTGCGCGCATCTTTGAACATCTAACATAACAGCTTCTATGTTTCACTTTTGGGAAATCTGGCACAAAAAGTTGTTACCGCTTTTCGTTCAACTTACACCTGCGAATCGTTTTCTCGAAAATGAAATTGACCAAAGCTCAAATGTAACAGATGCTATCTGCAATACCCATTACGATGTGCAAATACCCAAATCGATTTGCAAAAGCTAAGTGAAAGAGAGGAGAAACACATATCGCGCTAGTAAAATAAATATTTTTTAATGATTTCCTTCTTTTTATTTCATTTATATTTATAAGTTTTTTATATTTCGTTTTTAGTGTTCTAGATTTCGTTGCAATGTGCGTTTAGTATCATTATTATTATACTATCTATGTTTACATGCAAGAATAATAGTAAACGCAATAATAATAACTCACTATGTTTCAATTTTTCACTCCACAACAATGTCTACAGTGGGTCTAAATCTAATAGGCGGATATAGAATTTTGTATGCTGCCCACGGAGTTAGGATGCATTTCCAAAGCGGCCCGCAAGATCTTTCGGGTTGGCCACTCCTGATCTACACCAAGTCCAAGAACCCGTGTTATCACATGGAAGGAAAGAAATGCGGGGAAGCTTCTGTTGTGACGGAGCACCCGTAGTTAGATGTGTGACTTGGCTCTTTGTCCTTGAAGAAGGAGGCAGTACCTTCCGGAAGGACTTTTAGGGAGAACTACCCCACATTTGCGTGTCATATGGAAGCAAACACGGGAAAACTCCCACCAGGAAATCTGATTTACTAAGCTAGATGCTGAAGGTCACAAACACTATCATGTCTCCTCGTTTTTTGATACACTGCCTACAACGAAGCCACCAGAGGATTGCTACCTCAGCTATGCTATTGCTCACCAGCGGCGTACGTTGCCACGAGTCGGGCAGAGCAGAATCTAAAAAAAATGGAAAAATTTTTTTTCTTTGACTTCCCTTTTACTTTGTATTGTCAATCATCTCTTTTACCTTCAAAATTTATGAACTTTTTTTTTCCTTGTTCCAAAATATGTGAAATTGAGGTCATTTCAAAATTTTTAGGATCAGCTATATGTTTTTTTTATAAACTTCGGGTGTGTTTTTAAGAAGGCGCGATCTCAATTTATATCCAAATTTTTCCAAAATTAACAGGATTATTACAAAGGCTAGATCAACTGAAAAAGAAAATTTCGAAATTGGATAATATTTGTTAAGAAATGACCCGATTAGGTTTTATGTCAATGCAGCGACTTTATAATGGGTAACGTTATTTTTTACGCTGCTGAATATTCATAAACAGACTGACTTTAAATAAATGAAGCATATTAGCAGTTGAATTGCAACTACCTAAAATTTTGTTTAATAAATAAGAAAAATTTGCATTGGCATTTGACTAAGAAAAATCTCTTGGCTTTTCCTAGACTCCTGTATCCTGAAAAATTTCCACAGTCGTCAATCAGAAGTATATTGACAGTTCCTTAAGGTTACTGTAGTTAAATTCAATGAATTCTCCATTGTCTCGTCTCCGGATGTTCTAAATTTGATAACCATAAATGTGAATTTAGGAGGTGAAGATATATAATGGCAAGAAAATTTGATTTTATAGGATTATAGGATTAGATTTTATTGTTCGTTCAGATTGCAGAAAGTCTTTTGTTTATTGAACTTCCCACTAGTAATCATAGTTAAATTTGCAATGCCGCCTAAGAAAAGAAAGCGATTCAATCAGACTAGTATTGAACTCTAAACGAAGATTTACAAGTATATTTATAGTAAATGAGAGCCTGAAAGGCCGAGTGGCTGGAGCTCTGGCGCTCGGTACCACAGATATCGAGTTCGAGTCCCGGCGGTGCCATGGATGTTTGTAGTGGTTCGGAATCCACTTTAAACTTTAGGTCCCGGTCTCATATGACTGTAAGAGCTTCACGGAGCAAAAGGCAGACTTCTACCTACGGGTGCTCCATCACAACAGAAGCTGCCCTTTTTTCCCTCCATCCATGAGTAGATCACTCATGGGATGTCCGTCCCGCACTGTAGGACACTAAGGATTAGTCACATAGTAAATGATGTTTGGTTTGTCTTTCTACGATCATCTTATGCACACTTTAGGTTAAACGGACCGGGACGTTTAAAGTGGATTCCGAACCACTACAAACACCCATGGTACCGCCGGGACTCTTACCCGTAATCTGTGGTACCGAGCGGCAGAGCGCTAGCCACTCGGCCAAGAGGCCCCTATAGTAAACGAGGAGATACCAGAATATCAGATTGAATCTAATAGGTCGAGAAGGGCCAATGGTAAAGCTGTATAAAATGAAGGGAATATCACGGGAATAGTTTTATTTTCTGAAGCCATGCAACGTCGGGTTAAATGTGCTAGTATGTGTATATATATATATACGATTGAATTTTTAAAATGAACCCATTCTGCCAATATAGAACACGTATTTCTTCCATAAAATATTAAATAATACAATTAATACTAAATGCAAGATTATAAATTCATTGGTTTTATAATAAGAATAATTTTTATTACCCATAAAATAAATGGGTATTGTCTTCTGGAGCGGGGTTTTTCGTTTCCTTAACCACTTTCCATTATTCTTATTGATTAATTTTTTAATTTCTTTCACGAGCTTTTTATACACAATAGTTGTTTAAATTTAAAATTTCTCAAAAAAGATCGTCTGGTGAAAGTAAAAACAATTTTATTTCAAAGTGAAAACGAGATTTTTCAAGAAAAGAAAATCGCTTGGAATTGTATAGATTTTTTTTTTTTTTTTTTTAAGATGGCTGATATGCATTTTATTTTTATATTAAATTCTAAATTTTATGGGAATATATATAGGCCAAGCAGATTGTAATTTTTTTTTTTTTTGTCGTTGTTTCTTATTCCACTTGGTCGACATTAACATCTAGACCGAGTCCATGAACCCGTGTGGTCTCGTGGAAGGAGGGAAGAGGGGGTTGCAACACCTCCTCTGTTGCTGCAACACCCATGGGTTGAGGTACCCATGGCTAGGTACCAAGGCACCTCTACACATGATGATCCATGGGTAGAGATCTGACATGGCACCATGTCGCTGAAGAAGAAGGGCAGTTCTTTCCGTTGGGACATTTAGGAGGAACTATCCCGCATTTGCGTATAGTATGTGAGGAAAACCAGGTATTCCGATTCACGATTCAAGTTGTTGAACGTCAGAAACACCATCGAGACTCCTCGTTTTTTTGAAACAGTGTCTACAACAGAGACGCCAGCGGATTGAACCTCAGCTCTAATATTCACCAGCGGCGCACGTTACCTTTGAGCCACGAATCGGCCGTAGTAATTTCTTGTCTTTTTGCTTATTGATATTTCACTAAGAAACATATGGATATACATGCAATATACATTCTTCAGCCGACATGGACATCAGTTTTTAGGGAGTAACTACCCCGCATGTGCGTATAGTATGGAAGAACACCCGAAAACTCCCACCAGGTCCGTCTAATGAGGGAAGATGCTGAACCTCACAAATGCCATCGAGCCTCCTCGTTTTTGAAACGGCGTCTACAACAGAGCCGCCAGCGGATGGAATCTCAGCCCTAATTTCGGAGCCTGGTGGCCGAGTGGCTAGCGCTCTGGCTCTATACCACAGGTATCGGGATCGAATCCCGGCGGTGACATGGGTGTTTGTAAAGGTTTGGAATCCACTTTAAGCCGTAGGTTCCAGTCTCCTATGACCGTAGAGCGTCACAGAGCCCAATCAAACATCTTCATCCCAAAACTGTAAAGAGGCAATTCAGCTCAAGGCATAGTGTTGTGGTGTGGTGTGGTGTAGTAGTAGCCGTAGCCTAATGTTCACCAGAGGCCAGTGGATGATTTTTTGTCATTTGTTTGTTGATATTTTACTAAGAAATACATTGTCCACCTAAACATATATATGTCGGAAACTATGAGTTAATCTTAATATTTATCTTTTATGAAACCACTAAATATTTTTTAACTTTTAGGTTTATTCGATTTTTCTCTTTCTTAAATATATTCAGCGTTTTTGTTTGTTTTTATTGTTTATCTATTTTTCTTTATTACCTTCTTGTAATTATAATAATAATATAAAAAATTATATATGCATAATTTTCCTTTTATTAATAAAAAATTCGAATAATTATTTTTAAATAAATTAATAATCTACTTATATTATTTTTTTTTTCTATCTAATCAATGGGCTTAAAGCTTAAGAAACTTCCCTCACTCACAAAGCAGGAGATAGAGGTTGCTAAGCAACCAAGGTTCTCCGTCAATCTGGCACATAGTCGTCATCGTACTAAATATATTCAGGTGGAATGAATTAAAAGTAAAATTTAAAGTTTGAACTGTAGCTTTAAATATATATATTGTTTCTTGTTCCCATTAAGATTTTGTGGCTGATGACCAAGTGCTGGAATTGGGGTGTGAACATGCTAGCTGCGGGCAACACTGCGATGAGTTACGAATGGTGCACGATGGCAATGAAATTCCTGGATGAATTGAAAGATCTGAAATATTTACACGAAGAAAAACTGCAGGCGCTTTACTCCTCTTATTTTGGATCTCAAACTGTGTAACAGCTTAAATAAAATTAAATTTTCTCATTTTTCTCTATTGCTTACAAATAGTCTCATTTATCGCTATTGCTTATTAACCCATCTAACATTCACATTTCATAATTTCACATCAGTCTCTTTTACCTGAAAAGCAAATTTATTCAATTTCTTCTATTAGATCACACTTTCCCTATATATATCTTGTTCACATTTTCAATCGTTCATAAAATACTTTTTATTCATCCACTCAAGTTCAAATACAATTTTTTTGGAACTTGTAGTGGATGACACTGGAGTTTCTTCAAATATTAATTCAGTAAAATTAAATTAAGTTAACTAATTTTAGTTTTTTTTTAGACTTAAGTTGCACGTATCTACCCATAGATGGCGCCAGATAAACTAAAAAAAAAAAAAAAATGAATGAAACTTATTTATAAATGACTTTCTGCAATATAGAAGAAAAAAAGTAGGAATTGACTTTTAAAATTTTTTTTAATATTACTTGTTTTTTTAACTATTTTTTATCAGTTAAATCCACATACTATTGTGCCCAAAAAGTAAAACCAATTTTCAATTTAAATTTCCCGGGCATAAGGAATTTCAATTTTTTTTTTTTTCTTTTAGGTTGTTGGCACTGTTTTTGAGATCTGTGTGAAATTTGACGTCAAAATATTCATTAGTGCTTACGCTTGGCCTTATGAGGCTCTAAAACTGATTCTGGCGTTTTTTGGATTGTCTGAATTTATTGAGCAAAGAACTTGCATTCAATTTTGTTTGCAGAATGTTGCAGAAGGCATTCTGGGAGCAAACTATATCGGAAATAAATGTGTACAAGTGGTGTAATCAGTTCAAAGATGGCAGAGAACGCTTTGAAGACGAAGTTGATCCAAAAATATTTAAACAAATTGACGCATTGAATCCAAAAAAATTAAAGATTGGGTGCTTGCAAACCGTCGATTTACAATTAGCGATGTTGGAATTTCAAAAGGATCGGTTATTTCCATGTCTTGGACCTCAAATGCATCAAATCTCGATTGGTACCAAAAACACTGAATTTTTTGGAAAACATCGTTGCGTTGAAGTGCGTGAAACAATACTTTCTGGCTATCAGGAGAAGTTGAAATGCACCATAAATGGAGATGAGACTTGGATTTATGCTTACGACCCGGAAACAACTGACCAATCGAGCGAATATCGTGACAAAGGTGACGTAAGATCGAAAAGAAAACGGCAAAGTCGCTCAAAAATCAAGGTCATGTTGACTGTTTTCTTCGATTATCGTGGTGTGGTGCATTATGAATTCCTTCCGCCGGGCCACACTGTCAACAAAGAATGTTATTTGAGTGTTATGCGTCGTTTGCGTGAAGCTATTCGCAAAAAAAGGCCACATTTAGGGAAAGACAACTCTTGGTTTTTGCATCACGATTGCACAGCTCACACTGTATTGATTCTTCGTGACTCTTTCGCCAAAAATGAAACCCATATCGTTCCACAACCACCATATTCACACCGTGCGACTTCTGGCTATTCCCTAAACTCAAAAGACCACTCCGGGGACACCGGTTTTTTTTTTTTAGTAGATTGAAGAGATTCAACGTGAATTCAGCGGGCTTTGAAGGCCATCCTGGCCAATGACTTTTTAGCATGCATCGAGAATTGGAATATAATTTGACATAAGTGTATTGTATCTAGATGGGATTACTTTGAAGACGATTAAATAAATGTGGAAGAATAAATAAAGTGTTTTTGAAAAAAATAATAATTGGTCTTATTTTTTGGGCGCAGTAGTATGTATATATTGTTGTAAGTGACTGTTCACGACAGAATTAAAATGGTTTATTTTGTTTCTGTGTTACCTATTCTGATGTAAATATTAATTCGTTTGTTCAAATGAAAACAAAATACTGAATTGATTTTTTTCTTATTATCATGGAGAATTTAGATTGTGTCTTTATTCGAAGTGTAGATTTATATAAGAAAAAAAAAGTGATAAAATCTTTTTGGGATGTAAAAATAAAAGTTAAACAATGTCAGTCAGTTTGAAGTTTACGGAGTTCCGTGGCCTTCACTCAAAGCTGAAAGTGAGTTACATGGAGATATAAAAATCATTAATAAACAACAAAGCAGTAAGTAACCAAGGTCCTTCCCAAATCTCCAGTTCAAAGTAAAATAAAAGAGCAACGAGTAAATCAGAGAATTTCAATATTAAAAAATTTAAATTAAGATGTAAGAAATTCAAAGTTTTTTTTTTTTTTTTTTCTAATGCAGCTGGCAAATAGGATCTTTTATGCCATAAGTGCTGCACAGTCGTTACTCTCTTTGCATTACCCAGGGGGCGCGTGTAACTTGAAGATAAGCCACGGCCGCGGAGTAACAATGCCCCCGCAACGCTCTACGATCCTTTAGGACCGGGACCTACGGTTTAAAGTGGATTCCGAACCACCACAAACACCCATGGCACCGCCAGGATTTGAACCGATACCTGTGGTACCGTGCGCCAGAGCGCTAGCCACTCGGCCCCATGAAAGAAATTTAAAGTATATGTAATTAAAAATAAGTTAAACAATGCTCAATAAATAGTTTTCGTCATGTATATCGTGAAATTTATCGATTACTTCTGGTAGATCAAGACATTACCTTACAATTCAAATTTACACTGTTACTTAAAAGAAGCAGACAATATATCCTACATAAACAATAGCAGTTGAAGACTCAAAACAAAATTGGTTGCATCCTACTTAAAATAATAATTGCTTACATTTAAACTCAAGCCCAGAAGTTTCCTTCCGAGCTTTTAAATAAGTGTCAGAATAACCACTCAAGTGATTAAAGTTCACTGAATAATGAATTACTTATCAAAGAATTTATTTTTATTAAAAGTGGTAATTAGAAGCAAATTTCCGCGAATACTTTAATTACCAGAATCTTTTTTTTTTTTTTTTTTTTTTTTTTTTTTTTTTTTTTTTTTTTTTTTTTTTTTTTTTTTTTTTGGCATTCTCTGTCTTATAGAAGGAGCGTGTTCTGTTTGGAATTCTTAAGAATAATGTGAATTGGATTTAAGTTTTGGTTTTATTTTATTCTTAGCATAATAGGTAGAGAGGGGACCTGAATGGTCGAATGGCTAGCTCTCTGGTTGCTCGGTACCACAGGCTTCGGGTTCGAGTCCCGGCGGTGCCATGGTTTTTTGCAGTGGTTCGGAATCTACTTTAAACCGTAGGTCCCGGTCTAATAGAGTCGTAGAATGTTGCGTGGGCATTGTTACTCCGAGTCCGTGGCTTATCTTCAAGTTACACGCGCCCTCTGGGTAGTGCAAAGTGAGTAACGTCGGTGCAGCGCTTTATCGCAATTTATTTTAACTGCCAGTTACTCGGGGACGTAATTCGAACTTTTTCATTGCTTTGATTTTAATTAAGATTTTTATTTTCTTCCTATTTAATTTGAGAGTTAAATAATGTATGCTATATAAAAATGTACGCGAATGTTTCTATGCATGAGCCTCTTTTTTGTTTAAACTTTTAATAATTTTTTTTTCTTTAAGTATTTTCGTAAGTCAGAATTAAAATGATATATTTGTTTTTGTGCTAATTATTCTGATTTAAAAATTAATTCATTTCTTCGCAAAAAAAAAATTATTGAATTGATATTTTATTATTATCATGGAGTATTTCAATTTTAAGTTTATGTAGGAAAACATTTGTGATAAAATCTGTTATGATGTAAAAAAATAAATAAACAATGCCCAATTAATTGTTTTAGCCATAGATAAAAAAAATGAAAATTTTCCGTTACGAAAAATTTTATGTGCAATGGAAGGATATAGGAAAATAAAAACATATATTTATCAATTTCTTCTTTTAGGTTACACAGGGCCTGATGGCCGAATGGCTAGCGCTCTGGCATTCGGTACCACAGGTATCGAATTCAAATCCCGGCGTTGCCATGGGTGTTTGTAGTGGTTCGGAATCTACTTTAAGCCGTAGGTCCCGGTCCTAATAGGATCGTAGAGCGTTGCAGGGGCACTGTTACTCCGCGTCCTTGGCTTACCATCAAGTTGCACGCCCCCTCCCGGGTAATGAAAAGTGAGTAACATTGGTGCAGTCCTTATGGCATAAAAGATCACGGTATATTTGCCAGCTGCATTAGAAGAAAAAAAAAATAAGGTTACACGGTTGACGTATTCCATGTTAAAATTCAAATGTATATTGCTTATTAATGAAAGCAGATAATCAAACCTACATTAATAATTCCGTTAAACCATAGCAGCAGCAACAGTTAATTTGAGAGAGTTTTTGCATACCGTATTTTGGGCGTCCGTTAGCTTTTTCCCTAGCGCGCATGCTCAAAAACATTATTAGATATGCATGCGCAATTTCGAGCTAGGGAGAAAAAGCTACGGACGTCCAAAATACGGTACGCAAAAAAACTCTCCAATACCTCAAAAGAAAATTGGCCGTACCGTACTGTTAAATAGCACCTGCCTATATTTAAAGTAACGCCCAGAAGTCTCTTCTCAGCTTTTATCAACGCAGGAGATGCAGTATTACCTGTAAATTTTTTTAAAAAGTCATTACAGGCAGAGCCGGATTTAGATGAAAAGAGGCCCCAGGCTATTCCACTTATGAGGCCCTTTCACCTCCCATTTTTAAGTTTGTAAATTACACGAGAGGTAATAAAATACATCATTACTGTGATATGTATCAATATGTTAAATAAAGCATGTTGTGATGGGTACTCATCTTTATAAAGAATGTGGCACGGATAATAAATAAAAAAATAGTCGAGAACACTTATTTGGCATTTATTCTATGTATTGAACCTACTAAACTCAAAAGGCGAGAATCAAATGATCGTGTACGCAATCCTAAAATAAGAATCTTTTCTAATAGCATTAATGCGTATTTCAAATTATCGAAGTAATACGAATATAAACGAACGTCGGGATATCAATAGGTCTGTTCGTTTGTCTGTTTCAATCTGCAATTTATTTATGCAAGAACAAACCAGAGCTCAGTAGAATAAAGCGCGTCACTATTTGCCATAGCAATCAGTGAACGTATGAACTATACTTTGGTGCAATCTAGTATATACAAACGAACAGACCCAATGAGCCGAACGCGTTGATCTTAACCAATACATTGTTATGTTTACTTATGAGTCATGTGTGTAGAATTTCTCCTTATTTTTGATTCAGTGTTTACTGTTTTTAGAAGAGTGTAATTCTAATTTTGCTAACAATTTGAATGTAGGCCCCACCTGATCTTGAGGCCCTAGACTCAAGTCTAGTTAGCCTATAGGTAAATATGTCCCTGTTTACAGGATATCGGAGTACCCTGTGGCCTAAAACTCCTATCTGTATCTGAGAAACATTGATGAAGGAAAAAACATTGATAGTTAAAAGGAGGCGAGGTGATTTAAGAGCAATGTCCCGTGTTACAACATGAACATTTTCTCACAATAATTAAAGCAAAATTTAAAGAGAAAAAGGAATCTATAGGATGCGATTTTACAATAAGGAGATTTTCTCAGAAATTTATGTGCAAAAAAGAATTTATAATTGCATGCTCAGAAGATTCCTTCTGAGCTTCTATTATTAACGTAATTTGCACGCGCCTGTTAATTAGTTAGGATAAGTCTAATAATCTTATGAAAATTTATTTTAAAACAAAAGTGGTAATTAGAAGCAAATTCCTATGTATAATTTAATTACCAGAATTCTTTTTTGTCAATTTCTCTTTTATGAAAGGTTACTGTCTTATTTCAAGATCGTGTTCTGTTTGAAATTCTTATGAATAAAGTGTATGGGATGGAAGTTTTCTTCTTATTTTATTCTTAAATCAATTTGTGTATGAAAACGAATAGTTGATCAGACTTTTTATAGTTTTGTTGTAAGTGTCATTATAATTGAGTATATCTATTTCAATTACTTTTGTTAAATTTCGTGGAATTTTCATTTTAAAATTAATTCAATTTCTTTCTTTATCTTTACCCCGTGTTCCGTAAATCATGTCATTTTAGTTTAAGGAATGCGGGTTATTTAAAATGTAAGCACATAAAATCGTACCTAAAATTGCATTGTTTTAATCCAGCCAAAGAGGGGCTTGTATGGCCGAGTGGCTAGCACCCTGGCACTCGCTACCACAGGTTTCGGGTTCGAGTCCCGGCAGTGCCATGGATGTTTGTAGCGGTTCGGAATCCACTTTAAACCGTAGGTCCCGGCTTAATATGATCATAGTGCGTTGCGGGGGGTATTGTTACTCCGCGTCCGTGGCTTATCTTCAGGTTACACGCGCCCCCTTGGGTAAGACAAAGTGAGTAACGTTTGTGCAGCGCTTGCTTTAAGGCATCCAAGACAGCTGTTTGCCAGCTGCATTAGAAAAAAAAAAAAAAAAAACCTTTGTAAATTATTTAACTTCAAAAAACGAAGTTGTTTTTATTTATTCACTGAAATGATGTATTGCGATCCGAGTTCTTTTATGCATAAATAAATTTCAAGTGGCAATGAGAAAAGATAAAGTATCCCGCATAATTTTACCAAAACAATTTAACCACACATCAGAACGGTACAACATTAATAATAATAAAAAATATCAAAAAAAAAAAAGGACAGACATAATGAGGTAGCAGAGGTTAGTTAGATATCGAATTGAAATAACCATTACCATCATGTCGGAAATAATCCGACGAATAAACTAATAAAAGTAATTTAAAATAGAACTAGAATAGTCTGCAATTGTCTACAGTAGATATGAGCAGTTCTTAAGCGAAAAAACATATGTTTAAAAAACACAATTTATTTCAACTTACAATGAGCGGCAAATAAAGATAGTTTGTGTGTGATTTTAAGACTGTTACTGAATTTTTTTCGTCAAAAAACTCTTGTCTTAATTTGTCTTATTTAAGTTTTTTTATCACTTTATCCACTCTATTATTTCTGATACAATAGATTGTCGCATTTGCACTACCTTGACTTCAGTTATATCTTAATATATTTCCTTTATTTGATGAAAGAAACCAACGTTATACGTCAAGTAACAATAACTTTTATGTAAATAGTGTTTTATTAATAACATTTGAAATGTTAAAAACAGAACATCTTATGCACGGCACCGGCTTTTTTACAATTCCTTTTTCCAGTTTTAAAAGTTTTATATTATTTATTTCTCTATTCTTTTTATTTTCTTTAATTGCCCGACCTGTGGCCCAGTGGCAACGTGCGCTGTTGATGAGCTTTAAGGCGGAAGTTCAATCCGCTGACGGCTTTGTTGTTGACACTGTTTGTAAAAACGAAGAGACTCGATGATGCTTGTGATGTTCAGTATCTTGCCTCGTGAATCGAACTACCTGGTGGAAGTTTTCCGGATTTTCTCCCATACGATTCGCAAAATGCGGGATAGTTCCCCCTAAAAAGTCCTCTATTTTAGCGACACGGAACCAAGTCAGACTTCTACCTACGGGTGCTCCCTCACAATAGAAGCTGCCCCTTTTCCTCCGTCCATGAGCAGACTGCTCGTGGGTTGTCAGTCCCGGCACTACAGGACACAATTGAGAATTAGACATAAACCTTCCTTTAATTTG
>BPLR01005500.1:0-26231 GCA_021605095.1 Caerostris extrusa | reverse complement strand
CTTCCTATGGAGCGAAGTAGACGAGTTTCACCACCCAACGCTTTTACTACGCTATACGTTCTAATATGACCCATCTTCTAAACATCCTAATAGAAAAAGGGCAGAATAAAAAATCAAAAGGAAGAATTAGATGAAATTTTATCAAAAAGGCGTACAGAGAGTTGAAATTGAGGAATGTGTTCGTAACGCGAGAAATGGATTTTTTTGTTCAAAGTAAAATATCAGATATTCGCTTTTTTCACGAAAGTGCGGACGAAACAACTGGGAATTCGTGGATTCACATAGAAAAATAATCGAATTGGTGGTGGGAGGATATTAACATCATTAAATACAGTTACTGGGATAAGGGAAGTAGATGAAATATTTATACTGAGAGCTGAATTTATAGCAAAAATATACATGTGTTGAAATTTCTGTTGAAATCAACCTACGACAGACTGCCATGGGAAGAAATAGAATTTTGTTTAGCTGTTTTCATCAGATGTTCTAAAAAAACGAGTTGTAGATAACTTATTTTACTGTTGTGTGTTAAGTAAGGAAGCATTGTTACAAATATTTGGAAAACTTTTCAAAACTTCTGGATTCAGAACGAAAGAATTTTAAAAACAATGACGTTATTAAATTAGCAAAAACTTTAAAATTGAAGAGAACTGACGTGGTTAACAAAATCATTAAAAATCATCCAGAATTTCAAGACTTGTATGCTGATTACGAATCCATCCGGGATCATCACAGTTTAGAGACAGTCAAAAGTATGCAGATTTGGCAATTTCAGCAAAACACAGCAGAAAAAGGAGGACAACTGCTTGTCGTAAGGGCTCTTCAAGTCATGGGCGAGCATTTTAAAGGCACTCTAGAAACTCCTAAGTTGTCAGACACCATGTGTCAGTTTCTGCTTTCATCTCTGCCTTTTAACACGAGGGAAATTATTACAAGCTTGCGAGATTCTTTGTCACACTCTCAGACCTTATTGATTCGTTCTGAAATTGAAAACAAAGCCTTCAGCTTCTTTGAAAACATGCAAAGGGATATTTCAAAACTGACTGTTACGATCACTGATATTCTATACAATCTCAAAGCCAAGGAGATTCATAAAGTGAAAGTTAAAATAAAATCTTTTAAAGATATCAAAGATATCTCAGATTTTTTGAGACCGTTTATGTCATTGATTTTATTCCAGAAAGAAATAGAAAAATAAGAAGCAGTGTTTTAATTAAAGGAGCTGTTGAGCAATTCGAGGAATTAATGTCAGATCTTAATATTTTAATGAAGGACAAACCAACTCCAGAAAAGAGACTATTTGAAGAATTATGTGATATGATCCATAATGAAAAACAAAGTTGAATAGAAACAAAGTCATATTAAATGATAATATATTTAAACTTGCTACGGTTTTTATGCTAAGCAAAGAATGCGAAATTAGTAATATGAGTGAAGTACAATTCTTTGCCGATCTCTTTGTAAAACCCGTTGGTTTAGAAGAATCATTCATGAAATTGATACAAAGTAAATTACGTCAGTTATTAGCGAGCATTATTTCGCGAAATGAGAAAAATAATAGTGATGAACAATTTGCCCTGTTTAGGATTCTCTTTTACTTGATTACCACGTCAATGATGTTAAATGGATAAAAGAATTTCAAGGCATTTTGTGTCAGGTAAAAACCAAAAATGTGAATTCTGAAAAAGCAGCAAAAAAATCAGCGATACATTTGTTATTGCCAAAACTGAAATTTCTCAAAAAATTGTTAACTGATATCAATTTGAAATCACATGCACTGCATTCCGACAATCCATTCGTAGATAACGTAGACTCTTTCGTTGTTTGTAGAGATGTTGTTGCTGGACATTCTGTCTATTTCAGAAGCCCAGCTCACTCGCAATCCGTTTTATTTAGACAGCGGTTATCCATTGCACTTCGGTAGAAATTTACGCAATCATTTAGCCCATGAAAATGCTTCGGTTAATATTCTTTCAGATGTTCCTATGCAGGTTTTATTAAATGCTAAAAAATCATTTCCAAAAATTGCATAAACAAAGACAGAAAAATCGACAAAATAATTAAATGTGACCTTCTAAATTAAAAACAAACTCATTGTGGTGAATTATCAATTGTGATCAATCAACAGAAACTATTTTTCACTTTAGAAAACGGTAACATGCAACAAGCAGAAGATTGCATCAGAGAAGGAGCTGACATTTTCGGAAAGATCTTCACAACGCTTGTTGTTTACACTTTTCTGCCAAAGCACCAAATGCAACCGCCATTCAATTTGCTCTCGGACAAGGTTTGAGCATAAATTCGAAAGATAACGATGGCCAAACTGCTTTGCATGTGGCTTCTAAATTTAACAGATTAGAAACAGTAAAGTACTTAGTCGAAGTGAAACACTTTCTTATTAATGTCAGAGACATAAAGGGTAAGACACCACTGCACATTGCAGTTGAAAATGATTGCAGGGAGGTTGTTGAATATTTGTTACGGCACGGAGCAAACACGCTTATTAAAGATGCTCAAGGGAATATCCCCCTACATACAGCAATTTATCTTAAATTTGTTGATGTTTCAAAAGTTCTTTTGGAAAAAGCAACAAGTTTTGATGCAAATTTATCCTCTTGTGGCTACACATCTCTTCACGTAGCTGCAGAAGTAGGAGATCTCACATTAGTAAACATTTTAATAGAAAAAAAGGCTGATGTAAATTTCAAAACTGAATTTGGGGAAACACCTCTGGCTCTGGCAGTCCAGAATGGCCATTTCGAAGTAGTTAGAGCTCTGATTTCGAAAAAGGCCGAGATTAATGTGAAGAACTTGGTTGGAGATACGCCTCTTCATCATGCTTCACGGGAAGGCAGTGAAGAAGTCGTCAAGCTGTTGTTAGATTACGAAGCGAACGTAAGTGCATTTAACGATGATTGTGTTTTTCCTTTGCATTGTTCTGCTCAACAGGGGCATATGAAAGTTGCGAAACTTTTGTTAGACAAAAATGCCGATGTTAACATTCAAACAATTTCTGGATCAACTCCATTACATTTAGCAGCTGAAAAGGGTTATCATGACGTAATCAGTCTGCTGTTAGAGCATAAGGCACAAGTGGACTATGAAAACCATAACAAGAGAACCGCACTCCACTGCAGTGCTGAAAGGGGACATAAAAACATCGCTAAGATATTAGTGGAAAAAGGAGCTGAGATTGATAAAAAGGATGCTGCCGGTTCAACTCCACTTCATCTTGCAGCTAGTCGAGGACACGGCGATGTTGTTCAGCTTTTAATTGCTGAAGGTGCTGATATCCATGCCGAGGATTCATCAAAATCAACAGCACTTCACTTTGCTTCTTCGATGTGCCGCAAAGATATCGTAAAATTATTGCTGTTAAAAGGAGCTGATATTTTTAAAGTTGTTGAATTCAATATTACACCATTCCGTATAATGATTTCAAATGGTCTTAGTGATATTCTCATTAATGAAAATTTAAATATTAATTTTACAGACTCAACTGGTTGCACTGCATTACATTTAGGTGCATTATTTGGCTGTCTTCCTTTTGTAGAATATTGCATTCAAGAAAATTATAATGATATTATTGTTAAAAATAATGAAGGAGAAACACCGCTGCATCTGGCTTCCCGGGGCAATTTTCAACACGTTGTTTCCTTTCTTATTGACAAAGGTGCTGAAATAGACGCCAAAGATAATAATGGTCACACAGCTTTATATTTCGCATGTATTAATAATTACAAAGACGTAGTGCATATTTTAATCAACAAACAAACACAAGATAAATTGGATTACAAAGAAAGGATTCAGTTGCTAATTATTGCAATTACAAAAGGATACAGTGATATAGTAAATATATTATTTCACAACACTGAGTTTGACATGGCTGAACTAGAGAACGAGTATCATTTGCTCCAAGAGGCAGTGAGGGCTGGCCATAGAATGATCGTGGAAAATTTGTTGAAAAGGGGTTTCAAAATTAACGCTGAAGGGGATTCTTATACACCCCTGCATACTTCAGTACAATTCAATCATCTTTCAATAGCCCAGTTTTTGTTATCAATGGGTGCCAATCAAACAGTTAAAGATAAAGAAGGCCGTACTCCACTTCATTTGGCAGTAGAAAATAATAATATGGAAATGGTTGAAACTTTGTTGAATGCAGAGGCTGATGCCTTTATTACAGAACACAATAAAAATTCTATGAAAGACAGCCAATCAGTTAATCATAGATCGACGTAATTAAAATATTGATACAAAAAAAAGAAAGTGATGTTAGTTTTAAAATTAAAGGCATAACATTATTGCATCTTTCTGCTTCTGTCGGATCGTTAGAAATGACTGAACATTTCGTTGACAATGGAGCAGACATTCATGCAAAAGATAGCAGGTTACAAACCCATTCATGTAGCAGCTGAAATGGGTTTTAAAGATATTGTAGAGTTTTATTTGGACCGTGGTATTCACGTCATTGATTTTGGGATGTGATCATTTGACGCTCCTGCATATAGCTGCTCAAACAGGTAAATTGAATGTCTGTGAATTACTCATAGAAAGAAGTGCTGATGTCAATGCTGTTTCCATCTTCGGTTCGACGCCTTTACATTTGGCTGCTGGAAACGATTTCAAGGATATCGTTGGTATGTTGCTACATAATGGTGCGTATTACAATGCACTCGATGGATTCAACCTCACACCATTGCAACTGTCCAAAGAGAACTGTATAAGCACGTTGCTGAGAATCGTGGAGGAATTATTTAGTGCTGTGGAAAAGAACGATTATTTCATGTTAGAAAATGAAATCAAAGTAGGATTTAATTACAGCAAATACTGTTTTGCTAATGCAAAATGCTTAAAAAACGAAACTCTCCTGCATTTTGCCTCCAAGAATGGTTGTGAAGAAATTGTTGTTATTTTATTAAAACAAAAGATTAATCCAAATACTCGTGATCCTAATAAATATACTCCTTTACATTATGCTGCAAAATCGTCACATTTTAATGTAGTCAAATCACTGTTAATGAATGGAGCTGTATACAATGCACTGTCTCACAACCAGGAAACAGCCTTAGATATTGCTGTTGGAAAAAGAAATTATCAATATGTTACGTTTCGTAAGTGATTCTTTTAAAAAAGTACAACTTCATAATCATTCTGTACTAAGTGATTTGCAAAAGGACATTGATTTAGCAAAAATAGTACTGAGAGCAAATTATCAAGGAGGTAAAACTTTAATAGAAGTTGCGATTTTATGTGGTTTTCCAGAAACAAAGCAATTAAAAAACTCTTTCAGGATAATAGATTTCAAATAATAGCTAGGAAACTTTTTGTTGAACAGAAATTCGAAGAATCCTTTAGAGCTTATGAAAACATTCTATATGAAAGAATAGGAATTATTTGGCTCAGATAATCCGAGTGTTTTAGATATTCAAACACTTATGGCACAAATACTATATATGCAACAGAAATACGACGAAGCCTCAGGTATATTTCAGGAAATTTATCAAAAATTGCAAATTGTTTTTAGCGATAACCATAAAGAAGTTTTATTTATTAAATCGCATATAGCTTCGATATTATCTCTACAAGGAAATAATCAGGGAGCTTTGCAAATTTTACGACAAGTTTTATCTAAACAAGAAGCAATTCTTGCACCGAATGAAGAACATATTTTATTCACACAAATAAAAATAGCTGAGGCATTATCTAATGAGGAAAAATATAGTGAATCATTAAAAATTTATTTTGATATTTTGGAGAAAAACAGAAAAAAATATGGAGAACATGATTCCTCAACATTAAATATTCATATCCGTATAGCAGAGTCATTAAGACAGCAAGGAAACTTTTCAGATGCAATAAAATATTTGAATAAAATTTATAAAATGGAAAAAGAAATTGGGACCTGAGAATCCTGATACACTACAGATAAAAGCCGACATTGCATGTATCGAGTATCACCAGAAGAAATCCTTTGAATTCTATGACGTAATAGAAACGGTCTTAAGTAAACAAAAACACAGCTTAAATCCGAATCATCCGTATATTTTGCATAATGAAGTGAGATTAGCTGGCATTCTGTTCATGGAGGTAAGATTTGTATCAGCATTGAAAATTCTTCTCCCTCTTGAAAAGAAAATTGCATTTTTGGGATCAAAACATGCCTTGGTTAAGGAATGTCTCGAATATATAAATGGTATTTCTTCTGTTTTCAATGCTTTAGGTGAAAAAAGGTTAGTTGAAAAAATAAAAAACGATTTTGGGAACCAAATGGAAATAAAGAAAATAGTTTTGCAGGACGTTACAACAACATGGAAATAGATCAATCAAATTCACTGCAAGAAATAGTTGCAAAAGTTGAAACGGAAAATCTCAAGATCCTGCTTGGAAGAGGCGTGGATGTTCTCCAAGTTTTCGAGGGTGGAAATACGATCCTTCATGTTGCTGCTGCCCAAGGACAGAGTGCCAACGTCGATATCTTAATGCGTCACTGCCAAGACCGCCATCGTCGTATTCTGCAGAATGTGGTCAATGCAGCAAACGACGAGGGTTCCACGCCTCTGCATGTGGCAGTTGATGTGAAGACCGTAAAATGTTTGTTAAAGCATGGTGCTCTGTACGATGCCAAAAATAAGGCGAATCGAACACCTCTTGATCTGTGTAAAGTTGAGGAAATTCGCAGTTTACTTGAGACAGTCGAGGACCTGTTCAGCAGTGTACAAAATGGAAAGTGTGATGATGTTGGAAAGATAGAAACTCTGGATTCTGACGTTGCTGTGGCCGCTACTGGTGCCCGCAATTCAAGCGGTAAGACGCTGCTGCTGGTTGCACTTCAGACGAATCAGAAAGATCTCGCTGAAGAACTGGGAAAGTGGTTGAAAGAACACAACTGGTAAGTGTTATAATTTGATTGTTATACCTTCATATGTTAAATGAAAACTGACAAAGGATGCAGTTCGTATTTGAGACTAAGATATCTAATAGATATGATTTTAGATTTATAAAAAAAATATGTCTTCACCATTTCAGTGTGTGTGTTGTAAAATTATACTAAATAGTCAAGACATGTCATCTTTTTCAATATCTGCTTATTATTTCATAGGAGTAATAATGATTTCTATATCACGATTTGTTTGTTACGTAGAAAGTTAGTCAAAAAAGATAAAAAATTTTTTTATCAAAATAAAAATAAGAAGTCGTAAGTCAAGAATTACTTAATGTTACTTTTACGAGTATAGTGTATGAATATTATAATTTTTCGTGGTGAAAGTTTTTGTTGCCTACAAAAAATACTTAATATAAAAAGTCATATTTACAGATATGCAATTTAAATAAAATATGGCGATGTATCTTCTCCTCAGAAGGAGGCCTGATGGCCAATTGGCTAACGCTCTGGCCTTTCGTACCACAGGCTCCAGGTTTGAATCCTGGCGGTGGCGCAGATGTTTGTGAGTGGTTAGGGATCCACGTTAAACTGTAGGTCCCTGTCTAACTAGCCCAAAGTATGCACAAAATGACCGGAGAGCGACGAATCAAACCAAACCTCCACAGAAGAATTTTCCATGAGAAACAAATTTATTTGAAATGAACAATCTTTTTCCAACTGAAGTAAATTATATCCACTGTTGAAATTTACATTAAGAGCTTTTATATATATTATATACAAGAATATTTTTTTAAATGTGTGCAAATACTAAACTCTTAAAATTGTGAAAGATGCTTTGTTAATGCATAACTTTTTTACAGATACAGAAGTTTAATAAAACTCTTTAAATATATTTCTCTTATTTATCTTAGTCCATTAGTAAAGAACGTAGTTCGATCAAATTGGTGTAAAGAGTCGGGAGTCGGCATGAAAAATTCCCCTTAGGAGTCTGAAGTTATTAGGTCAACTTCCAGCCCTGGGTTTAATGAGAAGGATTTTCATTAAACTCTTTCTTTTTTTTATATCGAAGCCCATTGCCATCCTCTCATGATAAATTTTTTTGTTAAGTAGGAAAAAAAGGGGCGCTTTGTGAAATGATTCAATACATCGCGAAAAAAAAAATAATAACATCTAATTATTATATAATTATTTCATATATTTTAGTTTCTAAAAACACAATCCGGAACTTGTGGATACGCGTTCGATTTCAGAAACAGACACAGTTTGGATCGAGAATTTCTTTCCATATGGCAGAAAAGGTTATTATTATAAATGTGCAGGTCAGAAAGTCCATCCAGTATTGATTTTCCTTTCCCAATTCCTCCCTCCACTTACCTGGGGCCTCATGTAGACCCGAATGGTTCCCCGTTAGGTCGAATGCTCATTTGTATGTGTCAGAGAAGCTTAATATAAATATGTAGGACAGAAAGTCCATCCGTTATTGTTTTTCCCTTCTCAATTCCTCATTCCCTTACCTAGGGCTATGCAGCCCCCTACATCTTAGATAAGTGAGGGTGAAACATAGGTGGGCCTCGCGTAGACACGAATGGTTTCCCTGACAGGTCGAAAGCTCATTTGTAAGTGTCAGAGAGGCTTATTATAAATGTGTAGGACAGAAAGACCATCCGGTATTGTTTTTCATTTCTCAACTCCTTACCGAGGGCTATATGGCCCCTGGACCTTAGAAATATGAGGGTGAATGTCAGTGGTCCTTATGTAGACCACCTTCCTATTTATACTTCCAGAAAAAGCTTTGCTGATCAGTTCAAGAATAATGATTGCGACCTGAAAATAGAAACTCATGTAGACCAGCCCACCGACGGGAAGATTTTAGGGTACACACTGAAATGTCAAGTGGAAGAAAACCCGAAAAACTCCCACCAGTTAAGCTGATTATCGATATGAAATGCTTTACACACATTGTCACATTCACCATCGAGTTTCCACCTTTCCGAAGTCAGTGAATGCAGCAACGCCGGCAGTGGATTCGAGCCTAGGCCCTCCTGCACGAAATGTACCGATGATCACTCGGAATTTTCCAACAGTCCTGGTCTCCGTGCTCGTCGTATCCCAATGCTATCCAGTTTATGGATTTTCCTTCTACCTGCAGTAGACCAGCATGCGTGACAAAACTGAATGATGGCATTTGTCGTCTTGTTCTACATGCTCATGATAATTACTCATTGGGTCCCATAGGTGGGAAACATGGTGTTCAACTGATTTTGTTCACAATGCATGAGTACATATTGCACATGAAAGTACTATGTATACATTTACATGTTGGCTTCAGCGTTAGCTAAATCACAATTTGATTTTTGCACTCATATTTTTAATAAAATGGAAAATCGCATTGCTTGAATTATATGATGGGGTTTTTTGTCTCATTTGCATCAGTAAACAACGTACGTAACAGCTCTTTGAATCGAGAAACTTATTTTTCGAATAATTTTTTTATCATATGCGAAATGATGTTGACCTAATTAGGGGTTCGTGACGTTATCCGAAAATTAGGGCCAATCTCCATTACAAATTTTGGCGCAAAATACTTTGGGACCCTTAACTCGAAGTGATTCATGAATAACGTTAATCTTCAGTAATTTTCTGGAGAATTTGGCATTTGTAGTATGGTTTTGAAACACTTTTCATGTTTTTGTGTTGGGATTTTAAACATTTGTGGATTGTAAACATTTTGTGTTGGGATATTTTCTTTTGGGTGTTGTATGTGATAGTGTTTCTTATAGAATTGGGAATACTTCATTCTTCATTTACGACTACATATACCATACTTTCGTAAATTCTTTTAGAGATTCTTGAACAATTCCTTCTTCCTGAACTCGATCTATTCAACTTTGCTCTATTCCTGTGGCTATTGAATTTGGCCTTTCTTGTAGTCTTCCAATTCATTGCTTCTTACATCTCGTGCATTATTAAACATTGGCATATTCCTGACTTTATTCATCATGTTCACACAGGATAAATTGAAATTTGCCGAGAAGATTTCAGCATTTTTTATTTGTTGACGTTGAATTCCCATTTTTAAACAGGAAATCAATCACCAAATGATATTTTGTTTTTCAGATCGAAGCGAATGGACAAATAGGATGGAATTCGATGTCGGGCTATTTTGGGATGAGCACCAGTGGTGACAGCTTTATAAATGAAGAAGTATTGTGAATCAACCGAGATTTAGAACTTGCTAATGCGAGATAATTCCGAAAGGGATCATTCTGCTTCATATTCTTATTATTCTATTTCTTTAAATTTTTTAAATGTTTTAAAATGGTGTAGCACAAGAATATAATAGAAAAAAATGTTTTAGATTATGAACAATACAGGGTAATTTTTCTTTATTTTGCAGACTAGAACTGTATTTTGTTAAACTTTTCTATAAAAAGTCAAACAGGCGAATGTCTTTTCTAATGCCTATTTAAGAAGATGAATTTAACAAAAAAAAATTCAATTTTTTTGTTTTAGAAATTTAAATAATGTAAATGTAAATGTAATGTTGCAATGTAGCTGTGTGGTGCATATGTTTTACTAAGAGTGTTTAATCATATATTATGTATATGATTAGCATATAAAATGTTTACAATGTACATGCTTCAATTGCTACTTTTTAAGACTTATTTACTTGATTGTCATGATCTCACAGGGCTTTTGATGTTATGCATGGTAAACTACAAAACCAGCTACTATTGTTGAATTTTAAAATCTTTATTAAATTGTAAAAATTATAGTTTTAAAATTTTTTTCTTTGTTTAAATTTTACATCACTTATTATTTACATTTTACAACACGTAGTCCTACAGATAAATTTTTTTAAGATGAATTTAGATTAGATTTTTAAACTCAAATTTTAACAATTTCTAAAACTTTTATTATTTCCTTAAAAAAAATTAACAAGCATTTAAATTTTTGCAAAAATGTAATCTAAAATTAACAAGAAAAATTTTTAAACTGAGTTAGAACTATTGGAAATTTTTAGTCAAATACTTCTAAAACATGGTTTATCCACCATTTAGATGCGGCCTGATGGCCAATCTCGGTGCTCAAATCTCGATTGGTACCGAAAACACTTAATTTTTTCGAAAAACATCATCGCGTTGTGTGTGTGAAATGTGTGAAACAATGTTTTCTGACTATCAGGATATGTTGAAATGCATCATAACTGGAGATGAGATTTGATTTATTTTTACGACCGGAAACAACCTGATCCAATCGAGCGAACATCAAGACAAAGGTAAAGCAAGACCGAAAGAGCACGCCAAATTCGCTCAAAAATCAAGGTCATTTTGACTGTTTTCGATTTCCGTGGTGTGGTGCATTATGAATTCCTTCCGCCGGGCCAAACTGTCAAAAAGAAATATTATTTGAGTGTTATGGTCGTTTGCGTGAAGCTATTCGCAAAAGAGGCCACATTTATGGAAAGACAACTCTTGGTTTTTTGCATCCTGATAATGCGCCAGCTCACACTGCGTTGATTCTTCGTGACTTTTTCGCCAAATATGAAGCCCATATGAAACCACAACCACCATATTCACCTGATTTAGCACCGTGTGACTTCTGGCTATTCCCTAAACTCAAAAGACCACTCCGGGAGACCGTTTTGAGTCAATTGAAGAGATTCAACGTGAATTCGACGAGAGAACGCATTGAGGATTGGAAAAGAAGTTGGCATAAGTACATTGTGTCCGGAGGAGATTACTTTGAAGGCGGTGAAATAAATTTGGAAGAATAAATAAAGAGTTTTTGGAAAAAATAAAAATCGGTCTTACTTTTTGGGCACAGTAGTATGATCATTTTCAGAATCTAATGATATTTTAACTCTATGTTTTGAATGATGTTATTGAACTAAAAGGTTTTGAATAGATTCAGAGATAAATTATTGACATTTTTGTTAAAAATATCCCCTTTTTTTTTGTATTTTTGCACTCAGTGACTCGATGAGTATCGATATTGTATCGATACTCGATGCTATTCTAAAACATAGTACAGCTATACTTTAGAATATCATCCTTCTTTTAGTTCGCCGCATGCATATTGAATATGCGTCTGCGTACATGCAAGTTTTTACCTATTCTTTTAGTGGGGAGTTTTGACGTAAAATCTACAAATATTCCTTTTTGCATCGTTTCGAAAAAAAAAATATTCACATAGATATTTTAATGTTAATGTTTGTCAATGTCTTACTACTTAATTGAACGATACCATCAAAAAAATTTCCGGAAAACATTATGTAAAATAAAATAAATGTTAATATAATATGTAAAATAAAATAAATGTAAATATGTATATGTATAATAATATACATATTAAAAATTCTTAACTAGTTGGTTTTCTTAAATCACAGAAATAAATTAGTAAACATCAGGATGATAATAATGAACTGCTATCTAACTTCCATACGGAACCGGGCAAACGAATATGAAAACCACGCTTTTAAAAACAATAGTAAAAGCGAAACTTCTGATAATTTTTAAAAATAGAATTATTCGATTGAAATTCGAGAGGCAAGTGATAACGCCACTCCAAAAGCCAAGTATCAAAATTGCTGTATGCGTAATTGTTTATAAATAAATACTAACGCTATCTGGTGTGGAGAAAATGTGACAAAAAAATAGGGTTTTTATTTAATTATAAACAAGTAATATTAAAAAAAGTCAATTCCTACTTGATTGACGTTTTTGAAAATTGAATTTGAAGAAAAATTTTGTTTTAGTTATTTTTCATTAAATAATTACAATTAATATAAATATGTATATATATATGACAGAATCACAATATTAAGTGGCAAAGCAAAATTTCTTCAATTTTATTTTTTTTAAAAAATCCCTCATTCTAACCACTGAGCCACAACTGCTAACTCACTATCCAAAATCATTTGGATAAAACGTCCACTTAAAGCAAAAATTTATCAAAAAATTATTGATTTACTGAAATCCTTGCAATTCACCGATTGAGATACTGCCTGTTGATTTCAATTTTCATTACAAACTGCTAAAAAACTATTTAAAGTATTAAAAATTTATTAAATTTAATGAATGAATTAATATTTGAAAAAAAAACTGAATTAACAACAAGTGTCATCCACTACAAGTTTAAAAAATGCATTTGGACTCTAGTGGATGGATAAAAAAGTATTTTATGAACGATTGGAAATTTTTACAATACGTATATAGGGAGAGTGTGAACTAATAGTAGAATTGAAAATAAAGAATTTTTTCATAATTATCGAACTTTAATTGCAAGTTTTTAACTTTTTAGAAAAGCAGATAGGCAAATCTTTCCCTTCATATTTAAAGAGATTGATCAAATCGGCATAAAAGAATTAACTGAACATTTAACTAAATTATTGCATTATTTCTATGACAAGATAAATAAAAAACTTAATTGTAAAAATAAATTTAATGAGCATATTTTGAAACGAACAAGCAAGTAATATAATTATTTTTTTAAAGTCAATTCCTACTTTTTTTCATTATATTACAGAAAGTCTTTTATAAATAATTTTCATTCATTTCATTTTTTTCATTTTCATTCATTTTTTAAAGTTTATCTGGCGCCATCTATTGGTAGATATATGCGACTGAAATCTAAAAAAATTAAAATTAATTAATTAAATTTAATTACTGAATGAATATTTTAAAAACTTATTAACATCCAGTGTCATCCACTACAAGTTCAAAAAAAAATGTATTTGAACTTGAGGGGATTAATAGAAAGTATTTTATTAACGATTGAAAATTTGAACAAGATATATATAGGGAGAGTGTGAGAAGGAAGAGTGTGAGTTAATAGAAGGAATTGAAAAAAGCATTAAAAATGCATAAGTAAAAACTCTTTCGACTTAGGGCATCTCGAAAAAACAAATGAAGAATAATCTCGTTGACAGAAATATTTATAAATTATTTAACAGTGAAATAAATGAAAATTTAAATTTGATTTTAATTATTAATTAAACTAATTTAATTAAAATTTGAATCTAATTTTTAAGTAGACCAAATAATTTGCTAAATGGTGTTGTTGTTTGATGGCCCCCTGGTCTAGACACATAGACCAGTAATAATTCTACAAATTTAGGCACTATTACAAAAAACGGCGCTATTACAATTTTTTAATTACTAACGATTTATAGGGATTTTTCAGAATCGACAAGGCAACTTTTTTAAAGCTGTTTTATATACTACTGTGCCCAAAAAGGATGACAAATATATATATATATATATTTTTCAAAAAATCTTTATTTATTCTTCGAAATTTATTTCATCGCCTTCGAAGTAATCCCTTCCGGACACAATGCACTTATGGCAACTTTCTTTCCAATCCTTAAGGTATGCTAAAAATTCATCGGCAGGGATGGCCTTCAAAGCGCGCGGCGATTCACGATGAATCTCTTCAATCTCTTCTATCAAAATGGTGTCCCCAGAGTGGTCTTTTGAGTTTAGGAATAGTCAAAAGTCGCACGGTGTGAATACGCTGGCTGTGTCACGATATGGGTTTCTAACGATATGGGTTATTCCGTCACGAAGAATCAATGCAGTGTGGGCTGGCGCATTCAGTGTTTTCGATACCAATCAAGATTCGAAGCGTTTGAGATCCAAAACATTTTTAAAATGTAAATAAATAAATTGTAAATTCTAAAATTGTAAATCGACGGTTTGCAAGTACCAATTCTTTAATTTTTTTTGGACGTGAGCTTCATTGGTTGAGGTTGAGGGTCGGCCAGAGAGCTCTTCGTCTTCAACGCGTTCTCTGCCTTCTTTGAACTGTTTATACCACTTGTAAACATTTCTTTCCGATATAGGAATGCTCACCGGATGCCTTCTGCAACATTCTATACGTTTCCACAAACAAAATTGAAGGCAAGTACTTTGCTCAATTAATTCAGGCATTTCAATACTGGCCAGAATTAGTTTTAGCGTCTCACAAAGCCAAGCGTATCTCAAGCAGTAATGAATATTTTGGCGTCAAATTTCACACAGATGTCAAGGACAGTGCCAACAATCTAAAAAAAAAAAAAAAAAAAAAAAAAAGGAAATACCATAAGCCCCGGGAAATTGAAATTGAAAACTCTCTTACTTTTGGACACAGTAGCATAAGGTGTACTTTCCAAACTCGTACAGGGTGGGGCTGTGGTGTTAAGGGGTTAATTTGAAAACAAAAAGGAAGAACCTGGGTGTTTTTTTAGGGACGTGAACAGCCATTTAATTAAGCATTATTATCTAAAACTATATACAGTAGTTAGTTATTCTTGGTTCGTCATCTTGATTCTCTCGTAAAAATCAATAAAAACTAAAAATTTTTTTTTACAATTTTTGTAAGAACTAAAACATTTTCCTGAAAAATAGCCATGGAAACTTTTTAATAACATAAATTTCCAAGAAATGTAGGAGGTTCCATTGAAAAAATTTCCAAAAAAAGTTTTTAGTTTAATAATGAGTTTCTCAATTAGTGACATTTCTGTTTTTGGTTAATAAGTGATTTTCTTAACTATTTTTCATGAATGAAATGTACAACGGCTACTTCTTAACTATTTATAAAAACTAATTTAAAGGAAAGGAAAAAAAAAACACACAATGACTTAAATCACTGTATCTATTAAAATAAGTATAGTTAATGAAAAAAAAAATGCATCATAAAGATATTTTCTAAACATTTATTATGATTTTTATTCATTTTTTCTTTTTATAATATCAGCTAACTGTCCTGTTTTTCTGTAATACTGCAGTTCTGTTATGTATCCCTTTTTTAAACAAATTATGACCTATTTTTATGATTGAAACACAAAGAGAAAATCTTTTTACAAATAAAATATTTAAGAATGTTATCAGTCGCTTGATAATTGATTGGGTTACTGAATTTCATAATTAGTCATTATAATTGAATTTATTTTATGAAATTAAAATGCTTAAATTTCTTTTTTTTTTTTATCTTTTCCCTCTTACATTACGTTGCATATATTTTAGTAATATACTTTTAGTAATATATATTTATAATTTATAATTGCAAGTATATTTAATATTAAAAATGAAATTTTATTTTAACGCTGATGATGATAATGATGCTATAACGATAGTGTACAAAAAAATTAAGTAAATAAACAAATTCTTTACATTCAGCTGATTCGTTATTTATTATTTTCTTAACTTTGTAAAAATATTTACGTAACTTGCTTTAACTAAATTGCTGTATCTCATCTCACAAGATAGACAAAAAAATTTAGGATATTTTTTTTTTTTTGGGCTGACATAATGTATTTTTTTTTTTTATTATTTGCCTTCTAAAAATCATTCGTATAAAAAAGTAAAAGCTATTACAGGAAATGTAATTGTTCAATTTAAGTGATTAAAAACTCTTAATTTAATTACCTATCTATGAAACGAAAACAAACTTTTAAGTTTAAACAATACGAAAAAAAACAATTGGAAAAAACATGGAAGAATCCCGGAAGTCAGCCTGAATATCGTTGCGAGATGTTTTAACACGTATTGTCACAATCGCCATCGAGTCTCCTCCTTTTCTGAAACTGTGACTCCAATAATATCCTCTAGTGCAGGGGATGGGCAAACATTTTCTGTCGCTGGCCAAAAAATCGGGGGGGGAAAAAGTTTAGCGGGCCAAGATAAATTTTTCTAAAATTTTAAGAACAGTAGACAAGTATTGCAATTTAAATATGTTAATGAGACGAATTAAATTGCGATTTCTTTTTTAAAAGTTTTTTTAAACAAATTATGCTACTATACTACTTAAATTTGCTATTTAAGCAAACCATATGCAAATTATTACTATTTTTATGATTGAATCATAAAGAGAATATCTTTTACAAAGAAGATAATTGAAAATGAGTAATCAGTTCCCCTGATAATTGATTGGATTACTAATTTCCATAATAAGTCATCAGAATTATTGAGGTTCCTTCTATTGAGGTTAGAAGTGAGATGTACTAATTTTAAGGAACGAGCTAAATGCTCATCTGCCAGACTACTTCTGAAATAATACTTTCTGAGGTTCATAGTTGAAAACATTTGTTCGCATATACAAGACGAAACAAACATAGCACTGATTTTCTGGGCGTGATATATTAAATTTGGGAAACTGACTTTCGATAATGATTTGTAAAACTCTTACTTGCTGGCACCAATCTACAGCTATAACTAACAAAGAACTTGTGCTTTTAACACTTTACCGATTGAAAAGCTGTCTGTGCTTGCTATTTCCATCGATTTTTGTTTTGTAGAACAAAAATAGAGATGGTAAAAATATCATCAGTCTTCGGAAAAAAAGGAAGAAAAAAAAAAAAAATATTTAATCAAAATAGAAAAGGAAATGGATAAATAATATATAAATATATATTTCTTTTAATTTGCCTCGGACTGGCAAATTAAAATTCTATCCGCGAGTCGTATAGAACCTTCCGGCGGGCCGGAGTTTACCCATCCCTGCTCTAGTGAATTCGAACTGGTTCGTTTCCACTGGGATAAGAGTCTGGAGAGTTCAAGAGTATGACGCCACAATCCTACCACTGACGAATGTGGGGAAATAGAAATTATTTTAGGGATTTATTTTAAAGAGTAACTTTTATTCATTTGCGTGTCGTACGAGAGAAACCCACAGAAAACTTTCTCTAGCAATAGATTGGTCGATGGCAGGCATTTGCATATGTTGCCATAATCTCCATTTTTGAATATATTTTTCAACGTATTTCCGTGGATTCGAACCCGTGATTTTCTGAAGACCAGCTTTGCTTGCTGTTGTTTCTTATCCCACTTGATAGATTGCAACATCTAGACCAGGGGTCGCCAACCCACGATCCGCGGGCCGCAAGAGGTAATCGAAAGTTTTCCCGACCCGTGATATTTATCACACTTTTACGAAATATATTTATTTTAGTATGGCCAAAGGAGTGAAAACAAACGTATTAAAAATTCATTATTTTTGCATTCCTATATTCAAAAATGAACTGCCGAAATGTTGAGAAAAAATTAACTTAGATTTAATAATAATATTATTTGGGAATATAGGACAGATATTGCATGTTTTATTAATGAGTTTACAGTTATGGAACCCAAATAGAAATGAAGAATATTCACAGAATATAATAATTTTTTTTTCTGCGAACTCATAATGTGCTCTCATCTTGGAACATCTAATATAACAGTTTCTATATTTTACTTTAAATGACCTTAGTGACGCAGTGACCATTCCCTAGATACGCACAGTTGATTGTTGATAGCAGAGCAATCCAAACTCTTAGTTCAAGTTGTTAGCGCTTTTGTTTCAATTTAGACAGGTTTAACACACTCAAAAATAACAGACACAACACCAATCATGATGTGCAAATACCCGAATTCAGATCGATTTGCAAAAGCTAAGTGAAAGAGTGGAGAAACACATGTCGCACTTATAAAATAAATATTTCTTAATGATTTCATTTTTTTATTTCATTTATATTTATATATTTTTTATATTTCATTTTGAGTATTATACATTTCTTTACAATGTGCGTTTAGTATAGATATTTTTATATTATCTATGTTTATATGTAAGAATAATAGTAAATACAATAATAAGAACTCATTATGTTTCAATTTATCACTCCAAAAGTGTTTACAGTGGACTAAATCTAATATGGGGATATATGATTTTACATGCTGCCCGCTGAGTTAGGATGCATTTCCAAATTGGTCTTCAAGATAATTTGGGTTGGCCACCCCCTGATCTAGACCTAGTCCAAGAACCCATGTGATCCCACGGAAGAGAGAAAGGAATGCTTCTGTTATGATGGAGTACCCGTATGTAGAAGCCAATTTACTGGCTACGGTTTGTCAGTCCTACGCCCAATGCTCTACAGTCATTTTAGACCGGGACCTACGGTTTTAAAGTGGAACCCGAGCCACTGCAGACATCCATAGCATCCATCTAGACACTAAGCCGTTGAGGCCCCAGCATGGCGTATTATTATTCGACCGGGAATCAGATCATTAAGAAAAAAAAAATATGAATGTGTCATAATCCAAAAACATTCATGTTATAAAAAAGACATTTCTATTACCAGAAACTAAGTTCTTTATTCGCTTTCACAATAATTTGGCACGGAAGTGCATCGAATTTCGTTCCGGTTAACTTGCAAAGGTAACATTGTTTGTCATCGCCTGATTTAGAAACGGAACATTTTTTTTCCGCTACATTTTTAACATTACAGAGAATATCTTTCGATCTAGAAATAATGAAACAAACATTGTTGTGCTTCTTGAATTATTTTACCTTTTGTTGTATGCAGCTCTATTGTATGGAAGGGAAAAATAACCATTTTAAAATGGGCGAACCGATTACTAGAGGTGCTAGTGAGGTACTATATTATATTATACATGGTACAATGCAATTTTGAGAGAAAGAAGTTCAATAGTTATTGGGAAATTTCATTTATTTTTCTTTTCATAATGTGTGATTTTAAATTTTAACTATTAAAAATTAAGATAATTTTTTATAACTAATATCCCTCGAAAGTACCTTTAGACCTCTTTACGCCGCTATGTTTCAATTCCGTATGATTTTTATTCACACAAATATACTGAACAAAGAAATCTTACTATAAAAAATGCGTTTTTTTTTCTTTCAATTATAAGTTTAAATTTGTAGACTATTAATGTAACAAAATAGTGGAGCGTAAAGTATCAAACAAAATAGTTTTCGTCCCTTAGTATTTTAAAGGGCCTGATGGCAGAGTGACTAGTGTTCTGTGTGTGGTTCTAGTGGGTGACAAAGATCTCAGGTTCGAGTCCCAGCGGTGCCAGGGATGTTTGTAGTGGTTCCGGAATCCACTTTACGCCGGGTTCCGGTCTAATATCACTCTTGGGCGTCGGTCTGACAACCCTACTCCGTAATAAAAAAAAAAACATCTACTGTCTAGATATCTGCCAGCGAGCAAAGGTTCTTGGTCCCCCATGGGGCTGCTGCGCCACTGATGATGAAAATGATATTTTTAAACAAATTAACTAAACTTGTAAAGTGAATTAACACCTTTGTTACTCAAAGAATCCTAAATGTCTGGTATTATCATTTTAACGAGGGATATTAAAAAACTATATTCCTCGGAACTCTTGGGTTTGCAAATCCACAAATTGGGATCCACAAATTGTTCATTATATTACATTATACCAACTTTTTTCATTATATTACTGCTACTAGTACTAGCACACCACACTACATCACTGGGCGTCGAGTTGAGTTGCTCGTTTACAATTTGGGCATGATATGGGTGAGGCGACTTATTGGGCTCTGCGACGCTCTACGGTCATGTGATACCTTGAGCACGTCTTAAATTGGATTCCGCACCAATGCAAACATCCATGGCATCTCCAGAACTCGAACCAAAACCTGTGGCACCGAGCATTAATTTATATCACTCTAATAAATGAAGTGAAATTGATTGTGAGGAAATCTAATTAAGCAAGGGTTTTTCTTTTTTCATGAGTAGGTTTGATGGTCAACCCTACTAATGTCGCCGCCAAGACATTCGTTTTGCGCTTCAAAAATTGTTAAATAGGAGCAAAGTCATTTTTATTTTAAATTTACCATTGGGATTCTTGTTTACAAAAATTTAGTTAAGCTGAAAAATTATGTATCATTAAAAATATGTATGAATAAGAACCTAAATGCTCTTTGTCACAACTAATGTAAGGGCAAAATTATTTACAACTAATATCAGAAGCAAATACAGGATTAGACTGCACTCTGACAGGACACTGATGGCCGATTGGCTAGCACTCGGTGCTGCAAGTTTCTGGTTCATGTCGCGCCAGTATCATGGATGCTTGTAATGGTTCGGAATCCACATTAAATCGTAGGTCCCAGTCTGATAGGATCGTAGGAGTAGTGTGATGTAGTGGAAGTAGTGTGACTCGCATCCGTAGCATATCTTTTAGCTACACGTGCCCCCTGGGTCGTGCTCAATGAGTAGCAGGGGGTGAAGCTCTTGCTTATGGCATAAAAGATAATTGTCTCTATACTGCGAGCTGCATTAGAACAACATGCATAAAATTCCCAATCATAAAAAAAAAAAAAAGATACCGCATAATTTTCAAAAACTCAAAGAGGTTTTTATAATATGCAAACATCAAAGATTCATTTATCAAATTGTATTTTTATTATATTTAGATTTTAGAATTATAATGTTTTATTTCGTTCTCGAAATTTAAAATTTCTTTCACAGAACTGTCTGTTTTTCAGATGGATTTGATTAATTTATAAAATGTTTACCAGATGTTTTAATTAAATTGATGAATTCAATTAACGTATGCCCACTTAATTGAGGGATATCCTTTCTTGTAAAGTAAATTTATAATCGACATAATAACTGATTTCTATGTGCAACCTCACTTATTACGCACTAAATGTATATAGTTACTTAGTACAAGAAGATTCATAATTGCCAATATTTTTGCTTATAAAATATGTTCCTGCAATAGTTTTCTAATTTAACATTGGGAAATATAACATTGCCCCTTTGACAATGTACTTGGGTGAAAGTTATGTTCTTCTATTTTAATACTATTATTCTGAATTCAATATATGATATTCATGTAATATTTTGACAATTTAAATTTTGTGTTACTAATCCATGTACCCAGATTTTCGAATTAATCAAAAATATAATAAATAATATAAAAATCAAATATCAAAAATCAAATATATTAATCAAAACATAATAAATAATATATCAAAATATAAAAAATATATCAAAATATAAAAAATATATCAAAATATATTTTATAAGTTATAAGTAGGTTTTATTTCATATTTTAATTCATTTTTTCTGGTTTACCATGAATTCTTATAATGCTTGACAAACGTTTCGATACTGGAAAATGTGATACAGTAACGGGGTTACAGTACTGAAGGTCTGTACCTCTATTTTAATAATAATAGTGTGATTTCATGTAATATTTTTTACCAATAGTTGCCTATTTAGTTATAAATTACGTGTGCTTATCCTACTAAATGATGACAACTGGATTTGTCCATGTTTAGTGAGATTTCATGCAAACATGTATGAGGCTGTTTACTTTTCTTCCCCAATCACTGTAGCTTCAAATTATTTGGTTTGCAATACATAACTGCACTTTTTCAAAATAACGTTTACAGATTAAAAATCAAAAATGATTTTCTTCTAGTTGAAAATGTCCATTTCTACACTCTAATGATTCATATTCATCTTGGCATTTCGATGGAATAATATGAGTAACATAACTGTTTACGATACGCTATTTATCATGCAGTGTGTTTTATCGTCAAGCTTTCGTTTTCAGTCGGCTATTTCCCCTACGACGCTCTCCCCACTTTCCTCACGAGCTCATGTGACGTCACAAGGCGGGAAATGTCTCTGCGGAAGTCGGATTTTCCTTTCTTTCGTGCTCGACTCAGACGATTTTAGTGTTTTTCACAGACACCTCCATCAATCATTTTCAAAAACCTTCCCAGGTGATGCTGCAAAGAATTTTTTGAAGAGGAGGGTTCTAGGAATTGTGCCACTGAAACTGAGTGGAGTGTTTCGTTCGTATAATGTGATTGTTCTAAAACGATTACTTTTTAAAAACGATAAAGATTTAAGGAACGATAAGATTTTTGGAATAAATATTTTTGAATTTTATTTGAAATAGTTTATTTCTTAGTTTATAATAGATTATTTTTAAAGTGATTCTGGCGAATTACCGTGTATCTGTTTTTATGATAATTGTTTCAAGTGATATTTTATTCCGAAAGCGTAAGTTTCATATTTCAGAAAAAATTATTTAAAGAAATTTTTGCATGATTTTAACGCATTATCATATCAGTATATGAAAATATATGTCAAATCAGTATACAACTTTGACACTATTCGAAAATTCTAATGAATAATTATTTTTTTGTGGAGATTATTTCTTTGTTCAAATGAAAATCGGCATTGGAAAATTTCTGAAACATGTTGAAATTCAAATATAATCAAAAGAGTTTCTTCTACCTCAGTATGCAGTTTTTGCAAGGACGTCTGATTGTATCAATATTCACAATGATAATCACTGTATGTGTTTGTCGGGTAATGTCCGACATTTTCCAGTAGAGGAGTGTGAAGAACTTCTTCCTGAATGCAATGTGCAGAAAGGGGTACTTGAAAGACGTTGCACCGACTTGCAAGAATGTGAGTGACTTCGAAGCCTTTGACCACATCTTGTCGAATGGTTCTGTGTTCGAGGTGAACACAGCCTTGATATAACTTATATGGCAACACTGTTCTTCCCAAAGGGTTCCTCAGTGGACTGGTAGTTTCTTGGCTCACTGTAGACGATTTCCAGACCCAGGGGTGGAAGAAGGTGCTTTCGATGGGGTGCTCAAGCTCAGAAATATTTTTGTAAAAGAGCTCTATGAAGGTGAGTGGCTTTTGATGTTGATTTATTCAATTGCATCGGATAGAACAAGCAAAGTTGATTGCATTCCATATGTTATAATTGAAAGAAGTGTTTAAAAAAGTTTAACAGAAATAGCAAATTACAATTTTTGATACGCAACTAATTTTTATTGCTTTTGTCACATAATTTAGATGAAAACTGTTGTGAGAATCGTGAATTTTATTTATGTTTGATTCAGTTTCACTTAACACATTACTGATGAAATAATGAATATTTTTTTACATATCAAATGCTCTTACACATTTCTTTTTTATTTAAATGGATTTACATTTAATGTGTGATTTAGAAAAGGAGACTTGTTGATTTTTAAAGAAAGGATTTTCATTAATTATTAATTATTTTTCAATTCAAAAACAACAATGAAACCACATAAAGATGTTTCATTTTGTTTGCTATTGAAAATAGTTTTGTTAAAAAAAAAAAAAAATTTCGTTTCTTTTTAACTTGAAATGCAACATATATCTAAATTGTTATTGAACTCTCATGAAGCCGTTAATTGCAGTTTGTAGTCTCTTTTAGTAATAATCCAGAAACTAATAAGGTGTTCTCCACCTAAGGTCCAAAGATCCCGTGAGAGTCGTAGAGCTTGAAAGAGAAACATCAATAGTGTCCGTAGACAGTAATTTATAGTAGGAAGCGTAATATGTATATAATCATCCATGGAAATTATAGATAGTTTCTTAGTGATATATTTTAAGATATCGGGGGTCATGATGGCTGAGTAGCTAGCTCTCTGGCGCTACGGTACCACAGGTTTCGGGTTCGAGTCCCGGCTGTGCCATGGATGTGTGTAGCGGCTAGGAATCCACTTCAAACCGTAAGTCCCTTGTCTAATATCATTGCGGGCGTTGTGAGGGTGAGTGTGATTCATCTCCGTAGCCTATCTTCTAGCTACACGTGCCCCCTAGGGTAGTGCACTATGAGTAACAGTGGTCTCTGTATTGCGAGCATTAGAAAAGAAAATTTTGCATGAGATTCTGTTGACTGAAAAACTTTTGATTATCAGTTAACAATATTTTATATATACACCGCATTAAAGTAATCACGAGAATTCTTCAAAAGAACAAAAAAGTAAATCAAAATTACAGAATTCTAAAACTCTTCTGAGGTCAATTATTCACCTTGTTAAAAATAAATAAAAAAAATCTTTGAAATGTTTCTACTGGTATATATGTTAATCGCATAGACGCATTTTTGTTCTTTCGTAATGTAATTGTTACTCAAGTTATTAACATCCGGATTGCATTAGTGGGCGAGCAATTAATGAGGACTACGTTAAAATAAATCTTGACCAAATGCAAAATTACTGTTTTTTACTATCGATGGTCGAAGCCGAACCTAGAGAATTGTAAATCTGTAATCCGCTTTTTTTTGTACGAGACTTGGCGATGCAACGCCGCTTATTTAGTAAATATTAATTTAATCATTTAAATATTTCGCAATTTTCTCGAAACTTAAATAATGCATTAAGTGGAATTAAATGGCGGGGGAAAAAGAGATGGCACTAATATTCTTCATCTGATAGAAATTGGAGATGAAAAATCTTTTCTCAAACTTGACAATGGCCGATATTTAAAGAACAACAACAAACAAAAAAAAACAGTTGCAAAAAAAATATTCACCTCAAATAAATGGAAAAAATGTTTAATGGATAACTACTCACTTGATCGTATGTCTTAGAAAACTTGATCCGATGGACAAGTCGTCATAAATAAAACAAAAATTGAAATTAAAAAGCAAGTATTTGAAAAACAGGCCATGTTGAATTATTTATTTCCACTTTACAAATCACCAATTTGGTGCCAAACTGCGATTTGATCCTTACTTATGCGTTGAGAATTCCCAATAAAATCTTAAATAAATATCCTTTGATGCAGTGAACAACAGTCAAACGAATATCCTAGCAAATATCTTTGCTTGTATAATTGCAGGAAAATATGAGAAAAAGTTATATTTCAGACTAAGTAAAGAGTTGCGGGAAATGCGCAATTTGCATTTGAAAATGTCTTTTTGCAGGAGATTCCCGACTTCCGAGCCCTCTGCAGCTCCCTGCGGAAACTGAAGCTGGAAAACAGCCGCCTCACCCAGCTGAGGAGGCGACAACCTCAAGAACCTAACTGAGCTGCTAGAAATCTCCTTCGTCAACAATTCCATCGAACACGTGGCGGACGACGTCTTCCAGGTGAGGACACCATTACCACCCCCTACATCTCCTTTTTTTATTTTATTTGCTAGTTTCAAAGCTTCCCTCCGCCCTTACAAGTTTCATGTATTTTTTCTTCTGTACCAACTGCACAAACTGATCTTCCACCTCCTCTCTGTCGGCTGCATAAGTTAATCTTCCTTCTTCTTGTGTGCTGCACAGATTCTTTTTACCCCTCCGTGTTGATTGAGAAACGGGCCGTGAAATTCTTGCAGCACAGTAAAGTCGTATATATAAAGATTGCGTAATCGAGATTTGACGCGTTTGAGGCCCAAAAATGGAATTGACCGATCCTTTTGAAATTCCAACATCATCAGCAAGGTCTCTAATTGTAAATCGACGGTTTGCAAGCACCAAATCTTTAATTTTTTTGGACGTGAGCTTCGTCGGTTGAGGTTGATGGTCGACCAGAGGGCTCTTCGTCTTCAACGCGTTTTCTGCCTTCTTTGAACTGTTTATACCACTTCTAAGCATTTCTTTCCGATATACGGGAATGCTCACCGAATGCCTTCTGCAACATTCTATACGTTTCCGCAAACAAAATTTAATGCAAGTTCTTTTTGCTCAATTAATTCAGACATTTCAAAAATCGCCGGAATCAGTTTTAGCGTCTCACAAAGCCAAGCGTAACTCAAACACTAATGAAATATTTTGACGT
>BPLR01005499.1:0-53467 GCA_021605095.1 Caerostris extrusa | reverse complement strand
ATTAATTTGAAATAAACAAAATCTGTAAAATTAATATTAATCATTTTGAAGCGTAATTTTTAAATAAATGTATTCAATAAGTTATAGTCAAATTTATTGTTTATGTTGTCACTGATAAAAAAGTATCAGATAGTTCAATATCACATAACTGTTTCTTCATTTCTTATAAAGCATTTCTGAAATATACGTTATTACTGACAACAAAAGAAGGTAAAAATTACGTAAATTGCTAGTGAAAAATCCATTTATATCTTAAAAAAAAGCATAAACATTCTACATAAAATATTTTAATTATAAATAATTTATCTTAATTATGATAATGAAGTAATACTCAGTATATTTTTTCATTTATGATATAAAAAAAAAGAGAATGAGGTAATGCTCAGTATATTTCATTTAAAAGACTGTATTAAATAATAATAATAATAATAATAACAAAAACACCGAAGGATGAGTTGACAAATTAGCATTTTTACAAATAGAACCTTACATTAGAATAAATAAATAAAACCTGTGGTGATAAGAGACGAGAAGCAACAAATGAAATATTACCGATTTACTTTTGCAATTTTATTTTATACAGTTAAAAACGTTATTATGAAGAGCAGCCATTATACAACAACAAGCAGATTGTTATACAACAATTTTATAACAATCTATTTATATAAACAATATATTAGTCACTATTTATGATATACTTTTCTGATTATGTTTTAAGGTAATAAACATGGTCGACAGAAAACTTTAAATTAGGTCCATTATTTCTAGTAAATTAGCGCTAAAAAAAAATAGGAATTTGTTAAATAATAGGGATAAGGTAAATAATTTTTATACGTCATTCAATTGACGAATTAGATTAATCAAAAAGTTATTTTTTCATCTCATTATTATTGAATCAAATTAATAGAAATTTAGTTCATTTTAACTGCTCACTAATTTTGTTGCAGCTTTTGATTTTTCATTTTAATCGCAGCATCTTTATTTGTGATTAATAAAAATCTTTATATGAAAAAAATGATACATTGATGTTGAATGTAGATTAATTTTAAATTCCCACAAATAAAAGTGAATTGCAATAAGTTTCACTTCCAACATGTTTTTTAGATGCATTGTATGCAGTATCGAAAAGAAATTTTTGCTAAAACTCTACTAATTTTTAACCAAACTGCGATACTGGCGATTGCGCACTTCTAGCTTAAAGTATTTTAGGATCATTCATCAGAAAAATATTGCCGATCACTAGAATGAAGAAGATAATATTTGATCAATAAGGTATTAGGATATTAATGTTGCAACATGTGTCTCCTTTAAATATACAAAACGTAGTATAGTTTTCACTAATCAAGTTATGCTAATTAATATAAAATTTTAGTTGAGTTGGAGTTTCATTTTAAATGATTCGATGAACATTGTTATATTTCATGAATGTCATAGACGTTTCGTTTAAATTTTTAGAATAATGTAAGTAACCAAATGTAGTTATGAATTCCATGCTTTAGAATCTTTATTTTCAATATATATGATTTTTTAAAAATCTTGATTAGTTTCACATTGACGTCATATAAGTTTATTTTCTTTACATTTTCGAGACTTATAGGGAATTGAAATTAATATTTCATTGCCATTAATCTATTAACAAATGAATAGCGAAGATTATTCAGTTAATGTTTTTTTATTTTCATTTTTTGTCCTATTAGCTAGCGCGCAAAAAAAAAAAAATGTTAACTCTATATCACTGGTGGCGGATACTACTATCTCTGTTTTGATGACGAGTAGGCATGGTACAATTACATGTGTGAATATCTTTTACCGTAATGAGAAAAAATAAAAATGTTTATCCGTGCAAAAAAAAAAAAAAAAAAAAAAAAATAATAATAATAATAATAATAATAATTTTTTTTTGTTTTTTTATGGATGCAAAGGAAAAATTTTTTTAGCCTGTTTTGGGGTGCTTTTAAAAATTATTTCCCTTGTTCAAAGTAAAAAAAATGTTTTTTTATGTTCCACTTGCATGCATAGCACCTCACAATTCACATGCTGCAAATTTTATTCTCTAGAAGTTTATACCAAAACCTTCCCAAAATCAAAATGTATAGCTTGAATGCTACGAACAACAATAAATAAATAAATTTAAATAAACAAATGCTTTATTGCTGCAAAGATCTCCAGATTACGAATTGCAATAGTAGAATGTGCCTTATTTACAGTCCTCATACCCTACTATTTTTAATGATACAAAATAATAATCAATATATCTATTTATTGGGGGAAAACCAAAACACATTATTTAAAATCTCTTGCATATTGAATAGAATTTTGTTAGTATAGTTGATAAGGGGATGTTTGATGTAGGGAATCAAATTTGTTAGTACAGAATATCAAAAGAGACATCAAATGTTTATGCTTACTTTTTATGTGTTGATTTTTCAACATACTGTACTTTGGGGAAAAAAAAAGAAGTTGTGAATTTCGCAATTTATTAAATTATGCGAGATTTATTTGTCGCTCTACGACCATTTTGCGTGCACTTTAGGCTAATAATTAAACCAGGACCTACAGTTTAAAGTGAATTATGCGAGAAGAAAATGTAAACAAATCCTCCAAAAAATTATCTTATAGTTCAAATTGCCCAAATGTAATACCCAATTGAATACGAATATATCGATTATCGACGATATACTTTGTATATCGAATGTGTCTGTTGTCTTATTGCATATTTAATAATACTTTAAATAAATGGTAGTTTTTTAGAAATATTAAGCCATGTTCATATAGTGTGGCTTGTTCAACTTTGCGAACAATCAATGTTGTCTTTGGTCGAGGGTGATTCAGAAGTGATGTAATACAAACGCATAATCGTGTTATTGATAAGTTTCTTAAATGTGGCAGGCATATGTGGTTGTGACCGAGTTTTGCTGTGGTAATCGGTCTGATTTTTGGAGCTTACTTCAATACAAAACATAATTGCCGAACAATTTCTCTTAGTTTTCCTAGAAATGTATTCGCAAATCTAGCCACCATTCTGCGGGACAAAGTTGATACTTCGATGTGATGTTTACTACCATAAAGGTGTCAAACTTAAGTTCGTGGAATATGTGCTGAGAACTTCAGTATCTTCTGCGTTTTGGGAAAATATAAAAATATTCTCCTCAGATTACCATTTAAAAGATCCGTCTGAGGGCGTAATGGCTTTATGCTCTTATTTTTATGTTCCATGTAGATAATGATGTTGGATTCAAGGCAATGTCAACATAAACCACAATAAAGTTTATAGTGCATTATTTTAATGAGACAACTCTTTTTTATACGCATTTGACTGAGGTTTCGCAAATATTCTGATATGAGTCATTGAGTGGCATCTGTCCTTTTTCAACATTAACAAATGAATGTTTTGAAAGTTGTTTTATGGTTTGTGTAGAACAGAAACAAAAACTGGCCATGTCGGTGCAATTTCCAAGAAAATGTGCGTGGGACAATGGAGACATCGGTATCTCTCGGACATATTTATCTTCTTTTATGCTTTCTCCATCAGCGTAAAGAAAAAAAAAAAAAGCTTCACATCCTTTGGTATTATCTCAATGAAAATAGTGGAGAGGACGAGTTTCAGAAGAATGCCTTTTCGTTTTTCATCGTCTGTGATTACTGACAAAGAACTATACCTATTACCTTCAGGACAGGATATTTGATCAAAAGAGATGAAAGCATTGACAAACCGGAAACAAGGGGAAGACGCATGCGAAAATTATTTTTCGTTTTGCCAATCGTGGTCACTGAAGGTAAAAGGCACTATTTGTCGTACTATTTTTAAAGATGTCAACAACTTAAATTTGTGGAATATGTGCTGGAAGCGTCAGTACTCGTATATTCTGAATTATTATAGAATGTTGAAGAATTATCGAATGGAAAAAAACAAAAAAACAAACACTGAATTAGAAGTAAAATGTATTTACTGACATAATGCAACTAATTATGTTAATAAATTTCGATTTGAGATCTCTCAATGGCTTCTAATACATCCAAAAAGATACTAGATTTCACACCACGTTTTGTCAATCAATCTCGATTCATCAGTTATAGATTTAATAACAGAAATGATGGGCTGCTTCAGTTTCTAGAAATTGATACTTAACATCTGATTAACGCATCTTTCACATATTTAAAGCACATTAAAAAAAAATCAAAGGAGTTTTAAGCTAGTGAGTATCTACGTATTACCTAAATCTTTAGATGCTTGTAAATGGCGTAAAATTGTGTATCGCTTGAATTTTCGACAAGCAACTTAGAGACTTGTAGCATATGCAAGAATAATTTGTCACATCATATTAATAGTCATATAAGTTAATAAAAACATTTGATTTTTTTTTTCTTGTAGTTAATTTTCTGTATAATTTTATACTATCTTCAATAATTTTTGGACACACTTTATTTCCCTATTCGTTAAAAATTCATGTTTAATCTGCATTCTTTGAATTTTCTTTCGAGATCGGTTCTAAATTATCATCAATAGCTCATTGATTAGTTTCACTGATATATTTATAGTAAAATAATAACTAAATATGAAATACTCTTATTTGACAATAATGTATAATGATAATTTATTATTTATAAAAATTCATCTCAAATACAATAGCAATTATGGGTTTTGTTGATCCTACTTTGTAAGATGACAGACGTCATTCTTATAATTTAAAATTTTGTAATATGATGTTATTTTGCTCTTAAATTCTTTAGTTTGTTTATAATTTCGAAAAAAAAAAAAAAATAAATAAAATACCGTGTGCAAATATTTGCAGTAATTATCATTCAAATGTATCTTTCTTATCGTAAATTTTCATTCGTTGTATAAAATTAATGCTAAACTTGCATAATTTTATTTTTAATTTGCATTTTACTTTAAATTAAAAATTACGATTAAAAATTAAAAATTACGAAACAATGTTTTAACTCTAATACATCTATAAAACTAGATGTATTAGAGTTTAAACATTGTTTTTCAACAACTTCCAATATAAAATACGAATTTTGAAAAATATGTGAAAATTTAAGTCTATCTGTCAATGTTCAAGACTTCTTTTTTACAATCGAAAATTATTAATTAAAACTATTGAATTAGTTTTGTTTTCTATTACCATTCACCCTTAAAAACTACGCTTTGAAAAGATGAAATAAAAAAACCGGTCCGAAACAGGCGTGAACAAAAATTTAAGTGAGTCGCCAAGTTTGGCCATGCTTATCACCTGCGTGGCAACCCTGTCCTGGGAATGCCTGGAGAGAGTGTGAGATCCTCTCACAACAATGCAGGAGCAGAATTCCGTTTGATTGTGCACGCCAGAGATGCTATGGATCATGCAGAGTCTTTTTATGCCTGCCTCAGGGGATGGATACGCCCAGAGGGAGAAAACACTGCGGTAAGTCCCCACCGTGGGTCTGTCATTTGTTGCACATCACAATGAGTTTCGGTTTCAGGTATGTAAGTCCTGCTTAAAAGGAAAATCACTTATCAGTGTTTATTTATATTCATCATTTTTGATCAATGGCAGTGTTTTCTTTCTTCAAAGAAAAATATGCTTTGTTTCCACTGTACTGATTTAGTTACTTGAATTATACAATAAAAATATTCACCAATAAAATCTCGTTTGCATTTCGTATTAATTTCTTTAAAATTCATTAAAGAAATTGACAGTTGTAAAATTTTACATTAAAAAATCCTTGATCAAGATTTTTTGTATAATTGTTAACGAATTATTGTAACAGTATTGTTGAATTTAATTTTTTTAATTACTTGCTGGATGACGTAAAATTAATTTGACTTGTCCCTTAATTTGCATGTTAATACATAATCAATTATACATAGTGAATATTAAACATCTTACTGTACTTCTGAAATATATATCTTTCATTTTGGATTTCTTTGTCACCGATTTTAAAAACAATCGTATTTTCTTGAAAAATGTTGTGATCGTATTGTGATTTGAAGAGTACAATATCAAACCTGATGTTATATTCTTATGGATTACCTGTCACTAATTTCGTTGTCATCGATTTTCACCAATCATATTTTCTCGTATAAGATAATAATACTTCTTATCAAATATAGTTGTTTACTATGAATGATTTATAGTATGTATTTTCAAAACATTCAAGCCTACTCAATGTTATGCCATTCTGTAATATAACGACTGCCTTCGTTATGTTAGTTTTATTTTTAACCGATATAAATTTTTTCAATATTGTTTTAATTATTAAAAAAATATTTATTTTTTTTTTTTAATTTGATTGAAAATTAATGTAGAGTATACACAAGGAAAAGGCACTGTCTTTTATGGAAAGTAATTAAATAAAAGATCCATGTAAAATAATTTTGGGAGCTTACAAAAAAAAATAATCATGTATTTCAAATGAAAGGAATAAGTTAATTTTATGTATTATGTGAGATATTTGATAGTACTTATCCTTGACTTGAAAGATGAATTTTTATTCTTCCCCCCCAAAAAAAACCAACAACAATCAGCGCATTTATTAAACTAAGCAATTAATTTTAGTTCTGATTTAAATATAATAACTGCTATTTTATTCGCAGTTTGCTTTTCATTCATTCAATTTACGTTAGATTCATGTAAGTGATAAGATTGTAATACAAAATAAATATATAGAAATAAAACTTAACGAAGAACTCAAAATATAACTTGTCATGTTATTTCTAATATTTGTGCAAAATATTATTTTAATACTTTTAAGAGATTCGTGTGTTTTATGAAAATTTCCCTGTCGTTTATTTAAAATTGGTGTAAATTCACACATTTATATATAAAAAAAATTCTCAAAATATTGCCTATCGGTATTTAAATTCCTGGAACTAAATTGTTTACATTTTGTTTACTAAAAAAATTCTTATAATTGAGTCAAAACTGTTGCAATTTGATTCAAGAGCTATGAGCCTATAATGATTTATTATATTATCTTATTGCCTAAGGGTATTTATTGTCCACCACATCTTTTGTCAGATTGTAACCACCATAATTTAATTGTTTGTTATTTGATGAATTGCTTTCAGTATCTTATTCAACATAGCGGAATACGTGATTTTAAAACTAATATATTTCATTTAGCTGCATTTAATAACTACATACACAGCCACACACAACATTTATCATTTTGCTTCTGTTATTTATCATTTATAGAATTAAGCAGAACAATATTTGTGTCCCTAATACTTTAGAAGCTTGTCTGTATAAAAGGGGGCTGTAATTTACTTTTGTAGCCTTCTTTTAATTTTATGTTACTCTTGTTGTCTTTTATATAAGAAAATGTGGAGAAGAATAAAGAAATAATTAAACTACTACTACTACAGAAATTCAATTGTTTTCTTTTTTTATAATGACCTTAGGTTTGGAAAAAAAAAAAAAAAAAAAGAATTCAAACAGTATTAAACATCCGGTGACCTTCAAAGTCTTGCATACACGAAAATACCTTGTTTTGTTAACAAAAGAAAAACAGGAAATATCTTTGGAATGTATGAGTTGTCTTTGCTTAAAAGCATAATAAACCCTATCAAACTGTAATTTTGATTTTAAATCATGCTCTTTTCTTGTTCACTTATTATTTCTTTTTACTTTTAACGTTAACAAGCATTATAATCCAAAAATAAGCAGCATTATTTTTTTCTTTATTAAAATTAAATGATACCTGGAAATTGAAAGAGATGTATGGGGGCAGAACGTAAACTTTAAATAAATATATTTATAACTTCCTATCCAAACTTTCTTTTATCCACACCTATATTTTACTTTAACGTAATTAAAATAGAACAAGTGAAACGGAATTTTATGTAAGTGTTTAGATTGTTTATTTTATATGTAATGTAATATGTCTTATTATATTAAGTTAGCTTCAAAGGGATACGTTTTTCTTATTGTCTTCTTATCATTACATATGTGATCGGCGGTATAAATAATGTATAAAATAGTTGTTCTAATGCAACTAGCAAACACTTTAGACAGCTTGTCTTGGATGCCTTAAGGCAAGCGCTGCACAGATGTTATTCACTTTGCATTACCCAGGGGGCGCGTGTAACTTGAAGATAAGTCACGGAGCGGAGTAACAATTTCCCGCAACGCTCTACGATCCTCTAGAACCGGGACCTACGGCTTAAAGTGGATTCCGAACTACTACAATCATCCATAGCACCGCCGGGACTCGAACCCGAAACCTGTGGTACCGAGCTCCAGAGCGCTAGCCACTCGGCCATTCAGGCCCCCATGTATAAAATATAATTTTTATAGCAGCCTTAAAATAATAGAATTATTATTGTTTGAATAAAAATCAAACTTTTCTAAATTTAATATAAAATTTATTAATATCAAGGTATTTCTATTGAAACCTAATCCTGAATTGACTCTTAACAATGTTTATATAATTTTAATATAACATTCAATATCGATCACTTTTCCAACTAAGCTAAAATTACGCGTAATCTAGTTATATCCGTATTCAAAAATCGTAACTACTTTTTTATTTATATTTTGGATATATAATATAATATAATTTAGTCCATTAACATTCACTCGGAAATTTCAGTTGAGCATTTATTAAATTCCTCCTAATATGTATTTATCTATAAAATACCAGCTTGCTATACTGGCTAGTCTTAGGCAATTTACAATTGCTATTAAGTTCAATGTACCTAACTTATTTCGAAGATTTAAACTAAGCATTTGTGAAAAAAAGCAAAACATTCTCTTTTTCTTTTCATATTCACAATCCATTTCCTAATTTGTGTATTGAAAAATAAAAATCAGTTACATACGATTGTATGCAAGAGTTTGATTTCATGATTTATTTGCCTCGATTTTTTAAATTTCTCCAAAGATTAAATAAGCATTCTTGGATGCAAAAGAAAAAATTGCAACAAAGATGACAAAATTATAAGATATTCCATAATTGGATGTATATTGAAGAAAAATAGGTTGTAAATTAGTATTTTGTTTTATTATATCAAGTTTACAACGCTACTGAGTATAACAAAGAGTACCTTCTTTTGGTTTCATTTATTCGGAGAAGTCATTATTTTTGTTGGGCTATGTTTTCTGTAAATATCTATCTAAATTATATCATTGCCAACAACTGATTTCATTGTGGTATCATGAGTTGATCGGGAAAATTTATTTTTTCATGTCAGTGAACTTGATTTTGAAATAGTTAATTTCGACCATTGATTAGATTAAAATATTACTTACACTTTCATATTACATTCTTGAACATGTTTGTGAAAAAGTAATATATTTACGTATACGAAAAGATCTTTAACGTAAGCGCAATTATCTCAATGGGAGAAAAAAGATGAACTTAAGTATTATATTTTGCTTACTATATGAACTTCTGCAAACAAACGATCATCCAATCGCTAGATTCTTTTTTAAATTAATTAAAATTGATCTTCAGCGAACTTGTGATTACTTTTTCATCAATGATTACGAATTCTAGAATACCCACCAAAAGAATGATCATTCGCTCTGCAGTTGTCATGTACATTTTCTGAGTTTATTTTTCTTTTGTTTTATTTACTTATTATTTTTTTTATGAAAAAAGACGAGCGTCGTCTTTTTCGACCCAGTTGCTGCGATAAGGTGAACGCTTGCCCTGCAGCATTCTGTGCAGCGCGACCCTTGGGATGCTGTACCCAAGGTTTATGTCAAGCAAGTGATGTTACAACTGCAAGAATCATTGCTTCTGTTCGTAAACAATCTGTGCGATGGAGTGGAAGAGAATCTGAGATCCATTTGTTTTCATCAATATATATATATATATATATATACATACATATATATATTGAAGAAAACAAATGTAAACGTGTAAGTTCAATGAAACGCGTGAAATGAAGCGGAAATTTTTGTTGCAGATGGCTGATTTTTCGTACTTTCAGACAAATTGCAATTATCTGTAATTATCGATAAATATTAATTTTCCTTACGAACATTTTAATTTCGTTTACCTTTGAATTTTAACAGATTTATCCGGGGTAAACTGGCGAGATCTATTATAAAATATATTGTATAACAGATAAAAGGTGTACGTTTGCTTTAGACTATGTGGTTGGAGTTTTTCGTGCTTTCTTTACAGCACACAGGTATAACATTATATTTAATAAGGTTCAAGTTAACACTTATTAACCTTAATGGTATTTAATAAGGTTTTGCTTCTCTCTGTCCATGCGCTCTTAATTGTGCCAATAAGATCTTCTCCCTCTTTATTTTATTAGCCAATCACATAACAATTAGAGAAATGTAACCATCAATTCTTTCCATTGAAGTTTTACTCATAAATGGAATTTTCAATATTTTGATTATGTGGAGGTTTTGGGGGTATATTTACCCCACAGGCACATCCGTATCCGTAAGATTCTTTCCCATCCAATAGTTTTGATTTATCCCCAATTAATTTTAACTTTTACTAAGTTCGGATCATTTTATTTTATTCAATTTAAAATTTAAATTGTTTGTTTTAAAAATTTTAATTATAATTATGCAATTTCATTTGATGCAGAGTAATTAAAATATAAATACATTATTCCAAGTGGAGGTTTTCGGTTATTAAAAACTACAAGCGATCACTGAAACTGACATGTCCTTTGCTATTCTTGTGGGTGTTATGTGGTACATTTTACGTTAGATGTACACTTAAATACCAAATCGACTAAAATCAAAAGAGAAAGAAAAATACAGTTTTTCGGGAGAATTTTATAGAATTTACTTACATGAGAAAAATCGGGGCAACTAATTTAAAAAGTAAATGAGCAAATGACCAAAAGATGGTTATCTGCAATTTTTTTGTAGAACTGGATATATAAAAGCCGGTGTAAATAGCCAGGACCCTTATTGACTTTATAATCTCCAAATTGGCCTATTAATAAAATCCTAAATCCTCTTGGCCTATTAATAAAAATATAGATAACTGCAGGAATCCTTTGAATTACTAATTAAAAATGCATTTATTATTGTTAAAAGTTGAATAACGTATTGATTTCATCTTTCCTAAACGCTTTCAGCTATTTGCTGCAAACATTATTGGATATGTTAGTTTTATGGACTAATCATAATTTTTTAAATAATCTTTTATTTTTTCTTAGGTTTTAAATATATTTTGGCATTGATTTATCCTTATTTTTTTTTTAAAAGAATAATTTAAAATGCAGTTGAAAAATTTTAAAGTGGTGTGTCAGTATTATGTTTATGAAACTCCGCAGAAAAGAAGTTTATGATCTTACAATAATTATTTATTTTCAGTCATTTAAAATTTATATCAAGAAAGTAATTAAAAATCTTTAATGATGTTTTTAGTATTGCCCTAACATTTATTATTTCGCGATAATAAATCTTTGTCGAACGCATGTTTCGATGGCTTAGTTTGATTTTTATAAAGAATAGAGTTTATTGAATTGTTTAGAATTGTTTATAAAGTCATTTTATAGCTAATGGAATATTCACCCAACTTTGAAATGAGCCAGCTCTTCTGTGTAATAGCAGGATCCAGATATTGTGTTGAACATGCTACTGTTATTTAGCAGAAGTTCTGTTAACTTTCCACTTCATTGTCTTTGCTCACAAGGAATGTGACATTGAAAACAATTAAAATAGAGTTTTTGCATTTACGTTACACAGACGTTAACTGCACGCAATGAACCTCTTTGATATTTTTAGTTATTTAAGCGTGTGGCACGTTTAAAATAAAAACGTACACAGTACTGTGATTAAACGTACAGTCAGTTAATTAAACGTACACAGTGATAGGATATAAAAGCTTCACTGTAATAGTATGTAAATACTATTACAGTGAAGCTGTACAGTTTCAATATGATGGAAAAATAATAATCAAACACCGTTATTGTAGTGTATTGTATAATTTTTCATAATTAGAACAAGATTTTGTACTCATCCTGTATATAAATCGGTTTATTAATTCATAAAAGACATTTACCTGTACTTTTTATAGTTCTTTGAGTAATTTTAGTTCTTTCTAACACCAAAACACGAGTAAATGTCAGATAAAATTTACAAGATCGAAAACCAAGAACTACAGATTGCACGAGTTGCTTTTAAACTCACAGTTACAGGAAACTGTGGATCATTAACTCTCCCAGATAAAATAACTTTTACCTTCAGCTTTCAACGAGATATCAACCATAAAATGTATGGCTTTGGATAATTGGTGAATCGGAGGAAATTCTCTATCTTTTTTTCTTTTTTCTTTCTTTTTTTTTTTTTTTTTTTTTTTCTTTCCAAACATCCAGCAGGTGGTTGTCCTCTCCCAGCTGATAGCTGTTATTCAGTGAGCAGTTATAATTTTTTATTTATTGGATAAATATATCTGTTGGACCTTTGTTGTTATTGTTGGACCTATGTTGATTCAGTATGTGCGTTTGTTGTAGGTAACCTATTATGCATCCTGGGTAATGGCAATTATTTATGGCAAATCAAAAAAATGCCCGGCTTTTTGTAAAAAGCAACACGTTTTCATGTTGTTTCAACAGAAACTTAGCGTGTCTGAGGAAATTAAAAGAACGATAAAAATAATAAACAAATGGTAATGATGTGCATTAATGTAGCAGTTGAATATTGGTAAATGGCGGAGAGAAAAATTCATGCAGGTATAGTATGTTGGCTCTTTACATTTTTAAAAGATTGTGATGGTGTGAGGAACGAGAATCTTGAACGATTGAATGGCACAATGGAGTGTTCAGAACGAGTCTTGGTTTTTGTCCGATGATAGTCGTAAGTGAGAGTCTGGATGCGTCGGGGAGATCCGACTACTATTGTTGAACATTATACCTTTTGTCAACGGGGCTTAATGTTGTGGCGTGCCATCTGACACAATAGAAGGTCACGCCTGGTGCGAAACAGAGGCACATTGATTACATGAATATACGTTGATAAAGTGCTGCAGCCGATTGTGCTACCTTACATTCATCCGATGTAAAATGATATTTTTCAACAGTTCAATGAGAAACCGCATATACATTTATTAGCAGACAAGCCTTTCTGCAAGTCCAGTTGTTTCCTTGGCCTTCAATGTCTACTGATCTGTCACCAATCGATTATATCTGAAACGTGATTGGTCATCATTTGTGTACTCCGTTGTCATGATTGGAGGATGGTTTAGAGGATACGGGCTTCCATTCTTTCGGACACTATCTGCGCGCTAATTGAATCTGCATTGTTACTAAATTGACTAAAATTAAATTGCAAGTGAGGACCAAAAATAATTCTCAATAACGTGAAGAAAAGTTTAATATATATTAAACAGAATAAATAAATGGATGAATAAATAAACAAAAATAGATTATCTATTTCATGATGACCAATGACTTAGAAATATTTTATTTTTTACAATATGAAATTAAATTGCTATAAAATTGATTAATTACAACTACAAATAATAGTATTCTGAATACTTTTAATTAAAGCAATCTTGTTTTTCATATATTGCTATTGCTTTCTGCTACGATATTTAATAATGAAAATGATCGAGGAGATAATACTTTACTATAACATAACATACCATATAATTTCTCCTTGCTAAGGAAGGCACTAACTTAAAAAATGTTGAATCTCACTGATCTGAGGCTTTCCATTTTCATTTTTAAACAATCGTTTTTGTAGCGTGTCTTTTTATTCACAAAAAGAAAGTTGAAATTGACGCATATACGGTACAACGAGTATGTGCCGCTCCAGAATGCAGGATATAAAATCATTAACCTCTCTGGCTCCGCTAATAATATGTCCTACATGAAGCGAGCTAAATTTGCAACTCATTTCTGTTTTCTTGAAACAGGTCCTCGCACCGCTTCTAAATGGGATCACACGATTTCTCTCGAGGTAATGAAGTTTCTAGGAAAGAATTCACTTTTATTGGAAATCAATTTGTCTGGGACAAATAAACCGACTTATTTGTAACCATTTCTTCATTTTATTTACTCTCAAATTTTATTCATTCCTTAATTCTCTTTGCGATTAAATCCGAATTTGAGGCATGTTGCTGCAAGTCTATCCTTTTGATATTCGTTTCTTTCTTTTTAATTTTCATATTTTATATGCATATTATTTTGCATACATAAATAATGATTATATATATTGTTTATATCACCTTTCTTTTAAAAAAAAAAAACCACACATCCTATGTTAAGTCTTCGGTTGTATGACACATTCAGCATTTATTCTTTAATTCGGCTTTCGATAGTTCGGCACTTTGTATAATCCAGCACCGATCAAACTGTTCGCTTTTGGATTTTTCGTGTGGATTCTGGCGTTTGTTGACCTTGACCACTAAGTCGCGACCCATTATTTATTTTAATTGTCAGTTTTCAATTCAACACAGCATAGAACTTATATAATTGGTATATAATTCATAACGATTTATTGAAGAATAGATCCGAATCACGAAAGCAACGCGATATCAGACAGCAATTAAACAGTAACACTTAAGTATATTTTTTTCTTGCCATAGAATAGCTTCTTCGGTGAACCTCATGTACCTATTATATTATCCTAATTCTTAGTGGTTTCCTGTCTAATGGTTTTTGACAATGTTTAAATGCTGCATTCATTTGCATTGTTATTCATTTCGAAACACAACCGGTTACCCGATTGATTTTGAGAAAGAAGCGACCTCCTTTTTTGCAGAACTTAATAAATATTTTGAGGATAATGCTCTTGTTATTATGTAGCTGATTTAATAAATAGATGAAGTTCGGAAATATTCTACCAGCCGTTATATTCATAGACTTTAATCACTGCAAATTGATTATTAAAACAAAAAAACAAAAAATAATAATCGTAGTCTTTATTTTAGAATGGTTCTAGAGATTCTTTTCTAGGCAATAGAATGCTTTATCTAAATTATCAAAGCAATAGGTTTTGTAAATTAAAGTATCTTATGACTGTGTAAAATTAAATGTATGCTATGTATTTCCTTTATTAATTACTGTATGATGAGACTTTGAAATATGTAAACATTATGTATTTCTTGTAAATTAATATTTGGTATGGCTGTAACCCTAAATTTACAGAGCCATTCTCCATACTGTTCTTTTTTTTTTATTTGTTAATTATATTAGATTTATTATATTAGTTTAATATATCTATCTGCATTGTCAATTTTTAAGCATTCTTAAAATTTTACATGACTTATGCTAAACTAGTAGTCATATTAAATCGTTTTAAAACAATCATAAATCGTTTAGCTCAGCTTTATATTATCTGGTTCGTGTGCATGTCTTCTTAACCCTATATAAACTTCATTAATACATGAGCACTTTCAGATATTTATCAAGACTTTTTTTAAGTTACCTACAAAAAAAAATCTTTTTAACAGTGTTTTCTTTCAATACTGGAACAGTTGTACACCACAGCAAATCACTGGTGTTCAGCTAGTTATTCAATATTAAAATTCATGTTTTGTAAACTATACAAGTCAAATTCGAACTTAGTAAATTCGAAAACAAGTCTTTTGATCATTATGAATTCCTTATATGGTGATTTATACAAATAGCATAAAACAGCCGTAAAAGTTAACAAATCTACCGATCGCTTTCCAATATCAATTGATGTTCTGCTATACCTTTTTCGTAAATCAATTCCTCTGACTCACGTTTGTCTTGCCAGTGTTTGATCGTGAGTCGCACTTGCCGACTCTCGCTGTTGCGTGCTGCAGTTGCTAATAAAAAAAAACGCTCATAATAATAAATCATGAAAAAAGATTGCTTTGCGCGACGCTATCGCAAGGGTGAATCTCATTCATTTTCTTCTGCAGAAATAAATAAATAAAAATCATCCGCTTTTCTTTATATGGAATGTTTTTGTTCTGTTCGCGCGTCTCGCTCGACGGATTCCTCAATGACTTTTTGGCACCGCTCCAAAAGCACACCCTTCTTTTTTTTGCATTTCGAGAAGTAAAGTAAAAGCTGGCTAATTGCGCATGCTCGTATAATGCATATCTATTACAAGGGCCATGTTTTTCTTAATACATTGTAAAGAATCTTAATAATCTTAAAAACAGAAAAAATGATTTTTTTTTTTTTTTTTTTGGTTTTTTTAATCTTAACTCCATCAAGCTTATATCAAGGAGTGAATTTTGTAAAAAATAGTGATGTGTTGTTCTAACCCCCCTTTTTTTTTTTTTTTTCGAATGTGTATATCATATTGATATATTTGTAGACACAGTTTTTCTTCGCATGTGTATATAATATAGATGTGTTTGTATATATTATTTATTGTACACATTTTTTATGTACATATTTATATACATAAAAGAGATTAAATGATCATTCCTTTTTCATTAATGGAATTTAATATTAAAAATGATTATTGAATCAGTATGGAAAATTGGTTATTAAATCTCTTCCTATCAAAATATTAGACTACTGAATTCATGTATTCTTCAGAAAAACGCTTTCATTTTTTTATAAAATTTGCAGAGAATATTTCAGATCAAATGCTTTCTATTTTTGCCGTAGAGAGTCATATATATATTATCATATATTCTATTTGTTTAATATCTTAAGAATGCATATTCTATGAGAAAGCTAGTCTCGTGATATTAAAATTTTCCACCTTCCGTTGATTTCTTCGCTGCTTTCGCTGTCGTTCTATCTCGTTTGAAACAAACTCATAAATAATCATTATAAAAATGATTAACAATTTTTTTTCCCATTAATCAACAATTTGAAAATTTAAAATATTTTAAAAACAACTCGTTTTTTTTTTTTTTTAGATATATTTCCTTGAAAATCACTGAAGCTTTGGATCTATTTTTTTTTTTTTTTCCTTTTTTTCATTCCGACATGCCAGAACAATGCTAGTGTGTGTTTATAAAGTTAAAATAAATAAATAAACAAACGATACTTCAACGTTCAATTCTAGTTTTACCGCATATTTTCATTCCTTTTTTTCCCCGTTTAAATATAGAAAATGATTTTCCGCCCCATTTGCTCTATGCAGTATGCTCTTAACTTTTACACTTACTTTTTTCACACTTCTCTACTTTTGGGTCATTAAATTTTAGTTTTATAATAGAAACATTATTTTTTATATGTCAATATTACTTCCTGGTGCCACTAAAATTCAGAAAGAATATCTTTAACGATTGCATCTTGTAACTTTACTCACATTAGCTATCCCTATAAATCTTCTCGGGAGACTTTTCCAATCTTTAGATTTAACGTTTTAATTCTAGATGTAGACATGGGAGCATTCTATAATACTTGTCGGGGTTTGAACCTAACTCCCTCTGTTCCGAAGCTCAACCGACTAAACACCAAACCATTGTGACCTAATCGCCAATTGGCCTTTGATACCACAGGCTTAAGTCCGAATCCTGGTGGTGGCATAGATGTTTGTTAGTGGTTCGGAATCCACATTAAACTTTTGATCCCGGTATAATTAACTTAAAGTGGGCAAAAAATGACCGTAGAACGACAAACCAAACCATTCTAAGCATGCTGGCGTCTGCTGTGATCTCTGGATTGAGAAACAAAAAACTCGATTGCAATTGGGACAATAAAAAGCATTGAATCGATAGTCGCGCTGCCTGATGGGAGTTTTCTGGGTTTTTCTCATACAATGCATAAATGCGGGGTAATTACCCCTAAAAGTTTTCTGGGAAGGCAATGTTCCCTCATTATCGTTCGGTGACTTTTTTTTACATACATCAGTGGAGCACGAAGCCTACTGATGTTCAAAAAAAAAAAAAAAAAAAATTGCAGACATGCTGGAAATAGTAAGGTTAAAATTCGAGAATGGCGGAAAAACGATAGTAAACAAGTAATAATAAAAAAAAAAAAAATTTAAAGTCAATTCCTATTTTTTTTTTTTTCACTGTATTGTAGAAAGTCCTTTATAAATAATTTTCATTTATTTTTTTTAAGTTTATCTGACACCATCTATTGGTAGATATATGCAACTTAAATCTAAAAAAAAAAAAAACTAAAATTAATTAATTAATATTTGAAAAAACTGCATTAACATCAAGTGTCATCCACTACAAGTTTCAAAAAATATATTTGAACTTGAGTGGATGAATAAAGAAGTGTTTTATTAACGATTGAAAATTTGAACAAGATATATATAGGGAGAGTGTGAGCTAATAGAAGGAATTGAAAATAATATCTAAAGCTTGAGAAATCAATGATCTTCTAAAACATTATAAATGCCTCTTATGGAAGATATATAAGGGATAAGGCGAAAAGTACTTCACTGATTATGGACATGCGTGATGGTTCAGTTTTTACTTCCCCCATCAGGTGGTCATTTTTGCGGTTTCCTTTCTTCGGTGGCATGTCCTTTTCAAAAGAAAAGAGAGTGAAAAAGTAGATATTAATCGTTAAACCTCTTCCAAAGGAGAACGCTGTCTACCGGAACGCTTCGAAAGAGAAAGAACAGGATAATTGTTGTATTTGGAGGGGTTAATTGCGCCACTGGGTTCCATTCTTGTTCCACGGAGCGTGATCGATTGGAATTCACATTGTTGCCGACATCGGTGAAAAGTGGCTTAAATGCTACACTTCTTTGTTCGGATTTCCCGCCACGCTTGTTAATTAGGGAGCGCGGGATCCTCGTTAGAATTCCCGTTAATGAGCTGCAATTCCGGCTCGTTGTGGATGGAGCCAATCTGCGTTTTTTTAACGGGCATTTGGGTGCAATTTGTATTATTGCAGTAGTTATTTCAATGCTTAGAAACTGATCGAAACTCTGGGAGGAATATTTTTTTCTGCATTTTATTTATTTATTATTATTATTTTTCTTTTAATAATAAATCTTAAGCTTACAGATTTACACAAAATATATCTTTCATTTGCTGCAATACTGGTGCAACTCAAAAATGAAGTTTTGAGAAAATTTTGTTTAAAATTTTCATTGGTTTTGAAATATAGGAGGATCACAGGCTTAATTGATGGATTAAGGAATAAGGTGCATTTCCATTGGCAATGTGGCGCTAACGCGACGTCAACTTTGACGAATTGTCGAATGATTTATAATAGAATGGATGACTAACTTCTGTCAATAATTCTCGATAGCTAATCTGATTTGTCAAAGATGACTTCGCGTTGCGGATGGAAATGCGCCAGAAACTATATTATTTAAGTAGTTAATATATTGAAATGAAGCCTTATTGCAAATGTTTTTTCTTTGAATTAAAGAGTGAGCTCAATCTTCTTAATTTTGCACGTAGCTGACAACAAAAATTTATGCTTTATGCTTTTAATCTGTAAGTTTGCTGCAACATTCAAGTAATAGGCAAAAATGTCGGCAACGATCATGACTCAAAATTCGTATTTTTTGAGTTGCCATTATCACAGCCAATATAACAATGTTGCAGCCCTTTTCTTGGACAACTAATTAAAATTTATATACATCACTTCTATATAATAGAAATTATATAGAAGTGATGATTGCTAAGTAAAATATAATATTTTAGTGATGATTGCTGAGTAAAATATAATATTTTAGCTATCATTGATGCTTAAAACGAGTTTCCTCAAATTTTTTTTGTTCTGATGAAATCTCAACTGTTTACAGTATATCTTAATGTCCAATCCCTATTTTATCCTCAACTTTTCATTGTGATAAAGTGTCAAATATCATAGCAGCCAATTTTATCCATTTAGCAATGTCATCATTTATTGTGCTATTATTATATTTCATTGATAATAATGTAGTCAGAATTTTCTTTCTTTCTTTCTATTTCTATGATCTATTTAAAGTGATAATGGATACCATACTTTGCCATAACTTAGGATAACATACACAAATAGTAGGCAAGAAGTCTCGAGTTTAAATCTGTTGTCGGCGTTTATCGCAGGTTAATATTATCAGAAATTAAGACTCGATGTCGATTGGGACAATGTGTCCAACTGTCTCGCACTGACTGCCAGGCTATCTGGTAGGAGTTTTTCTGGTTTTCTGAGCATTTACCCTTAAAAGACCTCTTGGAAAGTAATACTCTCTCCTCGTCACGCGTGGTTGAATTGCTTGTGATAGAGATGAATGCGTGGCTCACTGATGTACCACAAAAAATTTAAATTAATTGTCTTTTATTAATTTTTGCATTCTTACTCTAACTTTACATTTCTTCTCTAATTTTTGATTTAAAACAATTATTTACGCAATTGCCTTATTTGTCAATTTTTGAACGTTAATTAGTGATGTAGAGCCCATTGTGACAATTGTCACATAGACACCCGTTAACTAGTATGCCCGTTGCCCATAACGAATTTAGTCTTGCTGAAAAAATCTTAATTGGGGAAAATACTACTTGGGGAAAATAAATGTCAACGTACGTAAATAGTATTAATAAGCATAAAGAATAGCCAATTGTATTTTTTCATTGTATACATATTTCACATTTTCATTTGTTTAAATTTTTGATTGCCAAATTTGTACTTAATGATTCAAATCATGATGTCTCTTTCTCTTTATTCTATATTTTATTATCCTTTTAAATGAATTTAGACTCAAAATATTGACTTTATTTAAGCGTCTTTCACATTTATCAGATTACTATATTTGTTAATACCGGCTTTTTTTTTTTTTGCATCAAATCTTTAATACTTCGGTATAATTGAAGCATTAACTGAAACTAATGTTTTAAAAAAGCACTTATTCCAAAGAGCATTTCGATTATCATTGCTCGCGACCTATTGAAACGTGAAAATATGCGCATTCCAACTTTCAGCAATGCATGTTGACTCTAAAAGATTCGAGTTCTGTGAGGATTTTGTTCTGGGAGTCGCTTTTGAATGGAGAAGTGGATTGGGGGAGGAAAAACACCTGGGAAGATATGCCGTAAATCATTCCAAATCCTTGCAGCGCGCATTCCTCGCAATCCTCTTTCCTTTTGTCGCACACGGGTGAATATTTCCGTGGATTACACTCCTCCTGGAAAGACTAGTAGTTGCATACCTTTAGCTGAAGTACCATCTTGTAAACGTAAAATATCGAGAACCTCTTTCGAGAAAGTGGGGGAACAAAACAAACTGCAAACTTGATTTTGTAATACAAAAGTTAAAAAAATTTTTTTTTTTTTTTAGTAACTGTAATGAAATTCAATATACAGGTAACAAACATTATACATGCAATTGTTGATTTTTTTTTAAATTATCAGTCACGATATAGATAATAGGAGAATATTGTTAATTCATTTATACATTTAAAAGATATATAAAATCACGTTTTCTAAGATTATCGCTTCAAGAATTAGTAAAAAAAATTGATGTACGCATGACAAAGCAATAATATTCGTATTATGTTTTTATTAATTACTCTTTTCGAACAGAAAATAAATTTATAAATTAAGTGTATATTATTATGTATGCGTGTGCATATTATTATGTAATTATTAATACATTTTTATATTTATTATTATTTAATTCCTTAATAAATTTTTAAATTATGATCGATCTAATTATTATTAGATTATAACATGTAAAACATCAATGCAAAAACATAGTTCTTATTTTTTTCTTTAGACAATACAATAAAACATATTCCAAATTAATATGTAAGAACGAAAAATATCTACTTTTACCCATCATTGAAACATTGCGAAAAATATTTGTTTTCACCCATGAGCAATTATTATTATCAAGAATCTCGAAATTTTTTTATAATTTTATCCTTACTTATATATGGCATAAAAGTGGATAATTTTTTTTTAATAACGGCTACTCCTTTATTTTAATACACTTTTTTTAATAACATTTTTGTGTATGTAATTTAAAACATATGAAAACGAATTGTTGTTTACAAGTATTTCTTTCTTTTCCAGAGTGCGGAGCGTGCAGTCTGGGAGTATCACACCGTGACCCTATCCAGGGTAAGAATATCTTATCTTTACATACTACTACTTTCGTTACAAATACACACTATTATGTAGTTAGTAATTTTTAAAGGAAATGAACAATTAATTTTATATTCAAAAGAAAAGTTATTTATGTTTAATTATAAAAAAATGTATTCGTATAAAAAAATTCGATTCGTTTTATGTATTTCATACATAAAACGAATCGAATATGTGTTGTTTTTTTTTTGACAGTAACAACTAAAAATGGTACAATGCTAAATTCATATTTTATAAGTAATGTACAGAGGTCGATGCTTTTCTTGTGGCCTCAACATATTTCCATTGTACTTTAAAAATATAATTAATAGTTTTTTAAACAATTTTCATGTTTTGATGAAAGTTTAGACAGGAAACATGATCCAACTGTAGTTTCATACAAAATTAAACATTCAAGTATTAGAAATATATTTTATTCAGTGTCTCCTATTTTATTGCAGATTTAGAAGATCATATCTTTTGACAATAACGTGAGCCGGGATCCCTATGTATTATTATTTTTTTTATAAAACGTGCGTTTTTTTATAAATATTTTTATTACTGAAAACGTGTTGTATTTAAAATTGCGTTAAACAAGATATAGGTGTAACTAAATACTATATTTAAAAGCGCAATTTTGTTCGAATAAACCATATTCGTGAACAAACCCTTTTAGACATGAATGGAAAAAGAAAAAAAGTCGACTCATAAAAACAATTTGACGATTTGGTTTTGAGCTATAAAAATTCAGTTATTTATTACATATCTAATAATTTTCAAAAGTTTCTTTGCTTATGTGCGCACGAGCGCTATCAGCTAACAATGAGTACATGATTTCAGCAACCTACACAAGTTTGTGCATCCCTATTTTATTCATAATGTACTAAATAACAACAAATTTGCATTCATTAATCTTTCAACTAAGGTCTTAAAACATTTACTGATAAATAAGGCGCTTTACCATGACCTTTTAGTGTGCTTAAAATGCTAATAACATTACATATCATTTTATAGGTGAATCAATTTATATTAATATCATCGATAGATTTGCTTCCTTTTTGGCCAATAGTATGTCCGACGATCTGTCTAAAATTTGTCTTTATAACATTTTAAAGTAACCATTTTCCTATTTAAAAATACCCATGAATATATATATATATATACACAGTCCAGTCACATTAATGTGACCACCTGTCAAAAGCCAGAATATACACTCTTGTATATGCTGGCTTTAAGTGGAGTGTGGAATATGGTATTAAGTGGAATTCTTTATATACACTCCACTGCAATGTGCTGCCACCTGCTTTTTGTGATTGGTTATTTCACGTTGACGTCGAAAGTAGGTGGTGGTCACATTAATGTGACTGGACTGTGTGTGTGTGTATATATATATATATATATATATATTTCTTATGAAAGTAAAAATAAAATAATAAAAAAGGGGTAAACTAAATTTTTGGAAAAAAATTTCAGTAAGTGTTCTTTCTTTAAGTGATAATTGATATTACTAGTACTTTTTCATGGAGAACATTCAGCAAATCATTGCAAAAAGCACACTTTTATGTCACCAAGTTCACCTAAAGATGCTCTAATGTCATCTAATAAACAGAAAATGTTTAGGAAACTGTAAATTATTTAGAATAAATAGCTTATGACAGAAAAACATGTTGCTTACGTTTTAGACTAAAAATTGAAAGATAAACATAAATCAGTCTTTACGTAGAATACTAATTATGCTGGAGATTTTTGATCATCGTTGTTGATAGTTTAAATATATTTAAATTATTTATTATAGAAATCATGCATATAAATAATATTAAATGAATTATTGTTGAAACAAAACGAAAAAAAAAAATTGCAAATGAAAGTGGTGAAATATCAGCAATGGTAATGAAACAACAATAGGTTGAAAAGATAACTTAACTATTTACAATACATTGTTAGATTTTAAAACTTATTAATTAAAGATATTAAAATTCAATATTTCACTGTCTTTCCTTGGTTTCAAGGACATACTAATTCTACTCCATTCCATGACTCAGCTTTTCTGTTTAATGAGAAGAATGTATGTCATATGAATGACAAATATAGAATTTATTCTTGCATTGATTTTGTTTTATACAATGATAACATTGTTCAATGTTCAAAACAATATTTTAAGTCCTTAGACAACCTTGAATTTTTCGAGTTACAAAATTATATTTTAAACTGATGCATTAATATAACAAAATTAAATTTTGAAATTGGCCAATATTGGTTTTGGCATTAAATCATCGCTGGTTGTGGTTAAAACTGAGCGTGGAACTTTAGAAAAGAGGTTAGGTTCAGCCTCTTAAAATGATAAACAGATAGTTTTTGCTATATATTTTGTTTCAGGAAAACGTTTGTGGCACAGTTTTTTTTTTTTTTAAAAGGCAATTTTCGTGCTGGCATTACGTTATGTAATAGATAATGTTGACATGCTTGGAACCCTTTAGTAAAGAGATGTCAACAAAATGGAGAATTTTCTTGAGCCATTAAAGTACAAACACCTTCTCTCATTTTAAAGAGAGAAGAGATTTTTACAGATACTATATATATATATAATTATATTACAATTACATGTTGAAATAATTTTGAGATTCATTTCGTACATGATTAAAATTTTGAATTATAATCATATTTTTCGTTTTAAAGAAATTTTTGTTTTTATTCCAGTTGCTTGTGTGTGCTACTTTGTCTTTAATAAGCTGACCTTTTATTACGTATTTCAAGATAATTCTGAAGTTCTTTTTTTTTTTTTTAAGCTATTCTATTTTTCTATCTTCTGTTAGTTTCTGGTATTGAGTTCAGATAACTTTTTCTAAATTTAGGGACAACGACAACTATTTGGCAACAAATAAAGGAAATGCAGCTAGTGAAGCAATACTTCGTATCCCAACACTTAATGTCATTTATGTAAATTAAAACCTAGCACAAACCATACTATATAATAGCTGAAAACCATGCCTATTTACCTGTTATATCATTATATACATTTTTGACGTTAATATTCATGTAAGACAAATTTAAATATATTTATAAATAATTTTTTAATTTTCTGTGGTAAGATTCCATTGTTACAATGGTTTGTAGGGAGAAACAACGTACTAGTTTTCATTAATGCATCATAGCTGCTTTGCATGACAAGATATTTTGTTGAATGAAGTGGTATATGAAGCAACAAAGACCTCCCTAATCACTATATATATGAACAGTTAGTTTTTCCTTATTTTTAATATGTCACTCTCCACAACGCTCTACGATCGTGTTAGACCGGGACCTACAGTTTAAAGTGGATTCCGAACCACTACAAACATCCATGGCACCGCCGGTACTCGAACCCGAAACCTGTGGTACCGAGCGCCAGAGCGCTAGCCACTCGGTCATTCAGGCCCCGACGAGATATTTTAAACCGTTGTTTGAAAATCTCACCTTCTGCTTATATTAGTGACCGTGCCCCCCTCCTTTTTTTTTTTTTTTTATTTCCATTTTTAAAAAAAACCATTTTTCTGGCAAGCAGGAATCGAATTCAAAACTGGATTTACTTTATTATTTCTTGATTAAGAAAGTTGCTAATATTTCCAGAACTAACATCAAAAGTTTCCTACCAACTCAAAAAAAGTATTGGTTGTTTAATTTCGAACAAAATCATTCTATTTTACTTACATCTCACTACAAGGATCGTTTAGTAAATGAGTAAATTTCATATGTAACTCTTTCTTATGGTAACGATAAATTTCATAACGAAGTGATTAATTTTCTGATTGAGATTTTACTTTCAAAGGTGTCCGGTTATGGATTCGGTGTCGCGGTGAGTGGCGGGAAAGACAACCCTCAGTTCTCCAATGGTGATCCTGCCATCACCATTTCGGACGTGCTAAAGGCTGGACCCGCGGAGGGAAAGCTACTGTAAGTCATCTTTTTCTTACTAAGGTGTCCCGACTGAATTTTAGGTACCCTTCAAGAGAATGATTAAAATGTAGAGTGTGAAAAATGCTTCTCTAAATATAATCAGCTTTCTGTAAAACAAGTTGCTTAATGAGATTTTAAATTTTACCTGAATTCAGTTATTATTTTATTCCTGTCTAATTGATGAATAATTTAAATCACTTTTATTATTATTGTCAAGGACTTTTAAAGTAAAAAAATCTTATGTCATTCTAATACAGGTGATTCGTGAATAACAATTATCATGGTCTTACACTAATCGATAATATTTCAATGAAATTTCAAAGTTAATTATTTTTATTGTCTTCCTATATGAAAACTATATCACACATCATAAGTATGGAATGAATTTATTTATTGTATGTTGTATCATAATTTTTTATTTTAGAAAACTATATTATATGATAATGCAAAATATTTAAAAATTATTCATGACTGATGAGTTTCTTCTGAATATATGTATATTAAATATGTGATATAAACTATATTTATATTGCCTTTAAAAATTTTCATACATGCCCAATCATAAATAATTTATTAATAACTTTTTGTTTAAATTTAGCATATTAGTGTATTATAATTTATTTTTTTAGTTTTTGAAAAATATAATTCAAGATTCAGTGCCATATTTTTATTTTGATGAATAAATATTTTTTATTAAGCTACAGAACAATGAAAACTTTTTATCCATTTCATTTTATTGTGTTCTGTTTCAAAAATTTTATTTCTTAACTATTTACTTTCATTTAAACTATATGAGGGATTTTAATCGTCTATTTGAATGTGTATTGTTTAATCCATTTACTAAAATGTGGTAAATAATTTTATAGAATCGGTGACAGACTAGTCAGTGCCAATGGTATTTCTCTGGAGAATGTTGATTACACAAGGGCTGTACAAGTGCTGAGAGAATGTGGCAATTCAGTGAATCTGGTATATTTTTTGGGTTTTTTTCCCAATACTGTTTAGCCATACATTGCATAATCATAATAGTAAAATATTGGTGTCATTTGTCATTTCAGGTCATAAAACGTAAAGTAAATTCAACAAATATTTCTTCAAATCCTCCATCTGTAAAAGTCACTCTTACCAAAAGTAAAAAGAAAGACAGTGAGTGTGATTAAAATTTAGAAATTCATTTATTTCAATGTAAAAAAGTGTTATGAATTAATTTAATTAATTGTTTCTGGATTTTAAAAACTTTTTAAATATTAATCTTTTGGGAATATTAAATATATATATATATATATATATATATATATATATATATATTATGAAACAGATATATTTCATACCTTCTTGATTAAATTTCCATGGGGTTTTTTTTTTTTTTTTTTTTACATTTACCTAAGTGATTATTTTATGTATTATTTCTGTATGAATTTATTTTTATATGGAGTGTTTTTTTTTGCATTAAAATGTAAAATATATAATTTTTGTAAAAATTATAATTGGCTATGAGGAATTTTTATTTGAGTATCTTTTTACTACTCAAATTTTTGTTTATATGTATTATTAAGAATTAATATATAATTATTATGTATTATTATACAATTAATATTTTTTTCCCTTCAAAAAATTCAAAAAGATTATAGATCTATTTAAGATTTCTTTGGGAACAGTTTGTCACAAGAAACAAGCAGATTTCTCATCTTTTGTTGCTTAGTCAAAATGTTTTACTCTTTTGGCAACAATTATTTCAAATGATTTATTTTATTGTATAGGCATTTTTTAATCAAACTATATACATTAGGCTGATAGATAGTTAAAATTATCATAGCTAATATTTTTTTCTTTCTGATTTAATACAAAATTATTTTTTATTTCTCAATGGATTAAATAGGTTTGATATCTATCAAGACTCTGAAAAAGAAATGATTAAATTCTATAAATGTTTTATTAAAATTTTTACAGTTCATAAAGTAAAACATTATTCCATAAATGAACCAGTTTGATTATACTTTTATTAATAAATATCCATTTACTTAAACTAAATATCGTGGATGCAATTTTTAAAGTTATTCATTAGTTTTGCCCAAACTTGCTTTTTTTTACTGCAAATATTTTATATTGGTTTACTGAGTTAAATAGTCTTATGGCAAATTTCAAATAAATTTTCTCTAATATTCATTACATATTAAATTTTATTAGAGAACAGAATAAATTGAAAGGCTTGATTTATTTTCTCAAAATTTCTTTAACAATAAATGATAAACTTATTTAATGCTTAGTAGATTTTTTTAATGTTATGGGATAAATGTTATATTCCATTACAAATCATTAATTAAAAAACACTTTAAATTATTCCACTTTTTATTTGTGTTTTCTGTATAAAGTTTTCATCTAATATGTTTATTTAGAAATTTTTGGCATCATTGAAGAATAAAAGTAGTCAGCTTTCTGCATTATTTAATATTTAACAAAAGGAGACATGTTACATAAAAACACATTTGAAAATGACTGATTATAAATATTCTTTTTTTTTAATGTATAGGTTTTGGTATTGTCTTGGGTTGTAGAATATATGTAAAAGAAATTACGAATCAATCAAGTATAGAAAAAGATGGCACTATTCAAGAAGGAGATATAATTTTAAAGGTAAAATTTTTTTTTAAGTAGATTTTAAAATCGAAATATTATAATGTTTACTTTTCAAAAGGAAGCATTTACATAATCTTTTTATCTGTTCAGTTATAATTAATTTTTAAAATCTTTTATGATAATAATAATTAGTTAAAAATCCAAATCATGATTATTATTATAAATTAATGAAATTTTTTAATTCAGATTTTCTACTCAATTTAAAAATTATTACCATTAAAAATATTGTATTAATATTGTATTTATTTGTAATTACTTATCTTTATATATCCAGAATGATTGAATTTTATTTAACATCATGTAAATCCTATCTTATAATGATATCTATAATGATCGATTTTTACATTATAAATTGTGTCCCTTAAAACTTCAAAAGTAGATTAGTGTGAAAATTCTTTTAGAAATATTTGTTAATGTTATAATTTAAACAATATAAAAAAATATCTTAGTATAGAAATTTTTAAATTTATGTATGCAGGAATTTAATGTATGATCAAATTTAACTTCTATATTGTTGTTTTACAGATTAATAGTAATAGTACAGATAGTATGACTTTAAAAGAAGCCAGAAAAATAATAGAAAACACAAAAGAAAAACTGCAGCTGGTTTTGAAACGGGACACAAATCAACTGATGGAGACCAACCAAAATGGACAACAAATATCTAGTAATGGTAAAGTGTTTTCATTATTTTGCAAATTTCCTTGTGTTCAGTATTTAATTTCAAAGCTTTTAATAACAATGAAATTTCAATAAAATAAAAGTGATGTTATATAATTTGAAACTGTTAGTTTTTGTTATTTTTCTTTTAACAGTTTAGTTCTGAGGAATATTAATTTTCTTTTCTTTTCTTGAAAATAGCATAAGAAACATTTTTAAAATAATAATAATTGCATATATATGCACGACTTGTCAATAAAAGAAAATCAACAAGGATTGAATTAAAAACATGATCAGTTTGCATGACAGAGCCATACCAGCATTTGCTACTTGTAAATTTTCTGGTGTGTCATAAAAACACAATCAAATTCTTTAACAATAACATTCACTGTATATCAATAAAGTGCCTCACATTGTCCTAAAAGAAGATAAATAAATTGTTTAAGATCCAAAGTATGCATAACTTGTTGCTAAAAATCATTTAATGAACACAATTATCAAGAAGATTAATGGTTTGAACTGTGTCCACAGATAAAAAGAATGCATACATCAATATGAAATATATGCAAAAACATCAAGGAATACATACTGTCAAAATACTATAAACCATGTTATTTCTGCTCACTTTATCCACTCAAAAACACATCTAGCAACATATCTTGATAACATGGGTGAGGCAAAATAAACTTCCTCTTAAAGTACATAAAATGTAAAACTGGCAAATAACTATTCTGTAATGTAACTTGTTTTATAGAGAAAATCGATTCACATAATAAAACCTTGTGATGTTTATAATATGGCCATTAATGGCCCAAATGCGCGATTGGAGTACACACTGAAACTTAGAATTGGTAGGTGGAGTTTCTAAGTGGGAAATTTATTATAGGGTACTGGGGTATCTATTATCACATAATTAGCAGTGGGGAAAATGGGATGGAGATAGATATGGTGGAATCATTCACTATTTCTTAGAAGAAACATGGCAAAAGCCACAAGTGTAATACATTTCTGGAAACAGAAAAATTAGCAATAATGATCTGATAAATAACAGGTGGAAAAAAAGTAATGATGAAGTTTAGGAAGAGGATGGAGGTGGTAAAGTTCAGCCATATGTTAAAAAAATATTTTTAAAGATTACAAAAACATTGTTAACAAATTTTTATGTTTTAATTTAGACATTTCCCTCACTTTTGTTATTAAATACTTTTAAATCATTTTTTAAAAGCTTTAAAATACATGAAATTCACTTGTGCCTATTCAATCTCATGCTTTATTTATTTGCTGCAGGTGATACTAAAATACCTTCTCCTGCATTGGACAGAGCAGATGAGAAAAATAATTTAACTAGGTAAGAGGACAAAAAAAAAAAAAAAAAATTTTTTTTTTTTTTTTTCTAAAAATGCATTTCACATTAAATGATTGAAAAAGTGCAAAATATGAGTTGTAGATATTTATCATTAAAATTGAATGTAAAATTTAAACTGATATTTCTTAAGAAGAGATAATAATAAAATAGTTTAAGCATCTTTTTATTTAATGAAGAGATTGTAATATTTAATATATGATTTAAATGTTCTTTTCTGAAAATTTCAAAAAAGTTTTTGTCTTTAAGAAATTGCTTGAATTACAAGGAAATCTTATAAAAAATTTTCTAATCAGCTATTCTGAGTTCACCAATTCCTTAAATAAATTGTGTTTACATTTATCTTTAAATGTTTTATAAATATTATGCATTTTTAAAATATTTTGTTGCTATTTTTGTTAATCAAACAAATATTATTGTTAACTATTAAAATTTTGAAATTATTTTTTTGATTATCTTTTTACTTTAAAATCAATTGATATTTATAGCTGTTTTTTTAAATAAAAAATTATATATGCATTATTTTAACAAACTTTTAATATTTGTGGATGTATTTATGCACCAAGAGTCTTACAAACAATCTTTATCTCTATATTTCACAAGACAACATTATTCAATGATTGCAATTAATAATGAAGTTCAGTTATGATTTCTGAACTTCATTTTTTTAAAAAGTTATACTCAAATCTAATATATTATTAGAATCCTGAAGAATTCTTAAATTAAAAACATATTTCAAAATTTATTCATGCTGTCAAGATCTAAGTTATGTAAATCTGTCTAATATATTTAATTACATAATACAAAATATTTTTCATAGACTACAATCTGGGCGTAACCGAGGTCCTTTAATGGACATTTCTCTTAGCCAATTGGATCAACCAGCCACACCCTTACTTACTGGTCATGGACATTCTAGGGCTCCCCTTGGTTTGGATGAAGAAGAATCCCTTCAAAGGCCACCCTTACCTAGAATAGATGGTGAGATGTTATTTTTATTAGAAATTGTTTGGGGTTTTTACCTTTCTGTGTTCATTAAATTATTGTGAAATAAAAATAACACGTCATTATTTAATGGAGATTAAGTACTTTTCTAAATATAATTACTTATTTTCTTTGATTATTTTAGATCAATTAGTACCATTATATTTATAAAAAATTATTTTTAAAAAATTATGATTTTTTTTTTTAATTTGCAGAATTTACAAATCGCAGAGATCAATTTGATGATGATCCTTTAGCAAGAAGAAATAAAACTGTTCCGTAAGTTATTGTATATTTTAATATTTATTAAAAGTTTTATTGCTAAGTAAACATGTATAGCAATTTATAACAAACATTTATTGAGTGTTTCAGTTTGCAAACAATTAAATTTAAACTGATTGGGAATGTTATAGGCTAATTATAATATTTACAATCTCTTGCATGGTGCTATTGTTTATTTTGAATTTAAATTCTACTCTTGTTGACAAATAATCTTTATCTTAACAGACCAGAGCCTCGCTTATATCTTTTCAAAAGATGGAAGTGTGGAATTAGTCTCACAGGTGGAAATGAAGTTGGAGTTTTTGTAACAGCAGTTCAACCTGGTAGTCCTGCCTCTTTCAAGGATTGCAACCTGGAGATAAGATTTTAAAGGTTTATTTTCTTATAAATATCTGTAATTTTATATTTATACATCTTTTTGTTAAGTAATAACTATTTTGGAATCTTGCAATATAAAATTTTATTTAATAAAAATATTATATTTTACATAAATATAAAGTATTATATTTTACAGTGAGTTACTGCATTATGATGAAGTTATTTTTTATTTCTTCTTTTAAATATGTTTGATGATTAAGTAAAATATGATAAAATAAAATATGTCAAAGTTCTTTGTGTTTATTATTTTTATTCTTAATGGAATTTTCAGTTTCATTAAAATATTAAAAGTGAAGACAAAAGTTTTAGAGTATTATAAGCTTCTGTCTTCACTTTCAATATTTTTAATCTTTAATAAAATTCAAATATTGTTATTTATTTATATGTGTAAAGTATTATTTATTTGTATGTGTATAAGTTTTATAGTTTACCATCAAAAAGCCGTCCTCAAAATTTATTAATCTTTAAATTCTGAAGCAAAATGAGAAATTAGAATAAATATATTATAGAATTTCCAATGGTTGAATTTTTAAATCAACATTAAAATTGTTTTATAATTTTATTTATTAGGAGTTATTTTCTATAATGAAAAAATATATATAATTAATTTTTCAGAAAGAGTGAGATGTTAAGTAGTTTAAAATGTGATAGATTATTTTCTCTGCTTATGGTACAAAAAGTTTTAGAATTTTTGCAAATAATTATCATATCCAGTTTTTGTTTTCATTATATAGTAATTTTTTTTCACTCATAAACCTTATTGAATGAAAAAAAGAAGTTTAACTATACTTTTCCTTAGGTCAATGACATGGACATGAATGGAGTTACTAGAGAAGAAGCTGTTTTGTTTCTTCTTCACATACAAGATTTTGTCAATCTAATTGTACAGCATATGAAAGAAGGTATACAAAAGTGTAATTTGTCATTCTTACAGTATTAATAATTTGCTTCATATAATAAAATTCTGAGAAATTTTATGCTTTTATCTTTACTGGTGTTAAATGTATATTCTTCAAAGTTTATATTTTCTTTTAAAATCTTTTTTTATCTTTTATTTTATTTATTTTTTTGGTTTGCGATCTCTTTATAATATAGTTATTAGAATTTACAATTATCTACATTAAGTTACAGTAAATGATTGAAATAAATTAAGAAAAATGTAAGCATTTATGACATCATGAATGGTGGTTTACATCTTTTAGAACTGATCTTTTGATTGCTTTATTAAAGTACTTCACTTGTTAATCTTCACTAGCAATATTTATTACTTTTTTTACTTATTTTTTCCCTTAAAACTTTATTACAGAATATGATGAAATAGTAGCTAATCAGCGTGGGGATTCGTTTTTACATAAAGGTAATTTTTTTCACTTATTTTTCATGTTCCTAATGTAGAATTATTTATTTGTTTATATATAAAATAATTTATTAGATGTTTCAAAATGGTCTTAAATTGATTTTCTTGCAGAACTCATTTCTCATATGAAGGTTCTGGAAAAGGGGAACTTGGTTTTCATGTTGGAGAAGTTTTCCATGTCATTAACACGTTACACAATGGAGTTGTAGGTTCTTGGTTAGTTTACAGGTTAGGCAGAACTAATCAAGAATTTCAGAAGGGAGTTATTCCCAATAGTAGCAGGTAGTGTATAAAATTTGTTAAGTAATATATTTAAAATTTAATGGTAAACAAACTATTTATTAATGGCTTTGAAAAAAAGTGGTTACTTTTAATGTAATAAAACTTCTTAAATATTTTCCTTGTTCTTTTATTATATTTTGTTTGGCAACATTTATATTTGGAATTAAGATGGCTCTTCACCAAGAGAAAAAATATCCTACATTTTAACATTAAACTTCTGAGGATATATTTACAGTTGAAAAATATTGAAATTTTAGCACTCTATTATTTTGTATGTTATGTATTATGATAGAATACATTAATTCAATAAAACTACCTGCAATGTTCATTTTCTTTTCTTCTAACACAAAATTTGTTAATATTATATTAAATCTTAATCTTTGAATTTTTCTGATAATTGTCTAACTTTTACAGAGCAGAGCAGTGGGCTCAAGAGCAACAGAACCAAGCTAAGAAAGATGCTGCTTCTGAGAGTCGTGGAAGCTTCTTCAAGAGGAGGAGTGCTCGACGCTCCAAATCTCAGTAAGGACCACTGGGAAGATGTTGTCTTTTGGTGGGTCTGCATTTCAAACAATGAAAACAGTTACAGCTTAAATAAAGCAGGGGATTTCCTTTTTACTTGGAAATAGTTTATTTTTATTAGAAACACACATTAGCATTAATATAAATATTTTTGATGCAAAAATTGAATAAAAGACAATTAATAGTTACAGATTAACTTTTTTTTAGGACACTTTTTTGTTTGTTTGAAATGCCATCATTGTATTAAATTCTATATATTCAATTTTAACTATTTTGATTAAATCAAGTTAATAAATATTTAGAATCATATTATACAGATATTACTTTTGTTTGTTTTTTTTTTTATCAATTATTTATGTTGTATGAAAAAACATTTTTATTAGATTTCATATTTTTTTCACTATTTTAAAAAAAAAAATGCATGATATAAGGCTAATTTCTATTGTAAAGCTGAACATTTAACCTTTTCAAAATATTCTGTATATAGTACTTTCATACTTTTTATTTACCGTGCCTTAATTAATTTTATTTTTTATAGCTGATGGGATATCGAAATTTCCAGCCTATGAAAGAGTAACCCTTAAACATCGTAAGTTTTTATTTAAAATTGATTTCTCTTTTTAATAATAGTTATAATTATTTGAAGGAATAAAATAATTTTCTTTAAAGCGATATTTTCTTGAAAATTAAAATCTTTGTTTTTCCCCTCACAGCTGGATTCATTCGACCTGTTGTGCTTTTTGGATCCCTTGCAGATGTTGCTAGGGACAAATTGCTAAAAGATTACCCTGATAAATATGCATCTCCCCCGTAAGTGTTAAATTACCAATAAAGTTGTTATGTTTTAATTATTATATATTTCACATAATTGATATTCATATTCTTAAAATTATTATTATGTAGTATATTTATTAATTAATTTGTGTTTCTATCATTATCTGAGACATTTATTTATTGCATATTTCTGAAAAATACTTTACTTTTTTTCCTTGCTACCATACGTAGTTGTGTTCATTGTAAGTATTTGAAATATATATCTAAAATATTATTTGTCAACATTTTAATTCATTTAAAATATTTTCTATAGTTAATTTTATTGTAATGTAGTTCGATTTAAAGTAATTAATTATGTCTTATGATGTTGAATATAAGATTAATTCAAATTCTGTTTTAAAGATAAAATGTAATTTCTATGTATATATATATATATATATATTTTTTTTAGAATTAGATGGTCATTTAGATGACATACCTAAAAGTCAGAAATCTTCTGGTATCATTCGACTCAGTGCAATCAAAGAAATCATTGAAAAGGTATTTTATAACATTGTGAAATACATTAATAGTAAAATTTAATTTGTTTCACCAATAAAAAAAGGAATTTTTGTTGTGAGAAGAAATAATTCAATAATAAAACTGAAAAAAAAAGATGAACAGATTTATGATTTTTATAAAATTATTTAATATTTTGAATTATTTTTTGATTTAAAAAAATTACATATCATAAATAATGATACATGATTATAATATGGGATTTTATAGAATTTTGTGCTTTTATATAGGGCAAGCATGCTATATTGGATATTACACCAGTGCTGTTGATCGTCTAAATTATGCCTCAGTTCTACCCTATTGTGATATTCATGCGAGCAGAGAACAAGCACACAGTCAAAGAACTTCGTTCTCGACTTGCAAAATCCAGTCACAAGAGCTCTAAAAATTGCATGATCATGCTGTGAAACTTGAAAAAAAATCTTTGGTCTCATGTCTTCACAGGTAACTTAATTCAAGTCTTAAAAAAAATTAAATTCAGAAATTAGATTTACAGATAAATAATTAGTTATCTGAATTGCTTTTAGAAATTGTGATTTTGTAGGTATTTTTGTTTTGTATTATATATAATTCTGTACCACATTTTTTTTTTTTTTTTTTTTTAGCTACCATCACATTAACTAGTGCTGATATGTGGTACAAAAAGTTACGAGAGACTATTGATAAGCAGCAACAGCAATCTATTTGGATATCTGAATCAAAAGTAATTTCATCACTTTCTTTACTTTTTTTTATTATTTTTAATGTCGTGCAAAATTTAATAGAAATATTAAAAAGCGGAAAGTGTTGAAAATTTATTTAATGATAGAATATTAAAATAAAAAAACGTTTTTTAGATTTTTTTTTATGCATATGTATTAGTAGTTACTTCTCATTTAACATTACCAAGAATTATATGCTAACATAAATTATTATTTTTTAAATATTATTTTAATGATTAACTATTTTAATGAAGTAAAAAATTTCCAAAATTTTTTTTAATTCGTTATTTTAAATGAAAATTCTTGAAACAATTTATTATGAACAATAGAAAGAAAAAATATATGTTAAAGATGTTCTTTTAAACATTTGTTTTTTCTTAATATTAGAATTATATAAAAATAAATTAAATAAACAAAAAATAGAACAAATTATATTTTACTCTTATTTATAAGAGTTTATCTTATTACAGATTGAAAATGTCTCAAAAAGTAGGGTAATATGCATGTTTTTAAAGTAATAACAATATAACACAAACTATTACTTATAAATAATATCTTAATGAAGACATCAATTAAAGGTTTAATTTTTCAAATACTAATTTATCACCTGTTTCTTCTAATATATTTTCTTTACTTGGCAAATTTTCATAACAAAATTAGGAAGGAGGTTTTTAAGTATTTTGTTAAATATTTAAATGTATCTTTTTATTTAACTTATACGATGATTTTATATTTAGCCTGAAGAAGCAATATCTGATGACTTCCTTTTCCCAATGACATCACGACTTAGTTATGCTTCATCTCCTGAGTGACCTTGAACTTGCAAATGACAGCCGGCCTTCTGACCTTCAAGACTTAGGTTTGCAGAGCAATGATAGGGCATATGGTGAAAGCCTCCAGTGATCCAAGCATTGCAACACAAGATGAGATGTCTGGACCTCCAGGTTATAATCAGCTGTCTGGTTATTCTACAGCTCGTTCCCGACAGGTAAATATTGAAATATTCAGCCGTTTTCCTTTTAACACTAATAAAAGTATTTTTTTTTTTTTTTTTTGTATTAGTCAGCATTTATCAACATTTTATTGAGATATTTAAAGTATTCATAAATTGTCATTATAATTTTTTTCTTTCCTATATTGGAATATTTTGTTAAAATTTTCTGGATGTATTTAATTTTTTTTTTTTATATTCATGGCTGTGCAAAAAAAAAAAAAATTGTTTTTATCTAATCAATGAAAAATATTTTTTTATTTAACTTATTAAAAAATGTTTCTTTTGTTCCATATTTAATGTATAGAAATATGGAATTTAAATATTTCATTATATTTTCTGATTTACAAATGAATATATTTACTAACTGTTACAAATTAACTTTTTTTTAAAAATTTATTTATTTACTTATTTTTCTTTTCAGCTACCTTTTGAATTCCTGCAACAACAAGTAAGTGTGAAAAATGCAATACATTTTTAATTCACATTTTGCAAATCAAATTAAACTTTTGAAAAATCGAATTTAGCTTTCTCAAAATTATGATTTTATTTATATGTTAATACTTTTTGCATATGTATGTTCATAAAGACGTATATGTATATGTACATCTAAATATGTATTGGTATAGATGAAAGTTGTATGCTTAATTATGCAGAAGGTTATGGAAATGCTGTTATGTGTCCCTTGGCTATAAGTGCTTATATACTTCCATAAGTATGTATGCATGTATGCCAGTGTATGTGTGATATAAATATGTGAATATATTTGTGTGATTGTATGTGAATACTTATGCATATAATTGTATTATATATATATATATAAATTTCCATCTTCACATACTATGACACTTTGTGTGAAGTATAGCACTGAATACACACGTATAGCACTGAAGTACACACCATGGCAATAAAAAAGTAATTGTTGCATTTGAAATTTTCGAAATCATGTCAGTGTAACCACAACTGTAAAAGCTAAACTGTTGTTTTCCATATGATTCTTGAGTGCATACTTCAAAATACCTTAAACCAAAATTTCATTCAGTTTCTGTAAAGATATGATAGTTAGGGATTTCATATATTGAAAAAGTTTTTTATAATCACTCTATACATCTTTTAAATATACATATGTATGAGTACTAACATATAAATATAATCCTAATTTTAAGAGGGTTAAATTTGATTTGTAAAAAGGGTGAATTTGAGTTGATTGAATTTTTGTTAGATCTTTGTTAATAAATAAATATTGTAACTATATTCAAGATAGTGAGAATTATAAGAAAATTACTGTGACAAGATAAATGATATCAAGTGTAGCAAATTGTTGATATACTGTTCTCATGAGTACACAATGTTATGTATGCTAAATGAACATATCACATATTAATAATTAATGAAATTTAAGTTTTGGATGTTTAAATGTATATTAAAAATTTAATGGAATACTTTTTCAATAACATGAAAATATATATTAACATAATTAATACCATACCTTAATCTGTGTATTTATAAATAAATTGTTCAGTAGATATATTAAAATCTTCATTTTAATTTTTATCAAAAATATTTCAAATGAAATATAAGTATATTTCAGAATTTAAAATTAAAATAACCATTGTCTCTGAAAGCATTTTAGAAAAATTATTCTGATCAACAACAACAACAAAAAAAAAAAAAAATCTATATTTTAAATAATGAAAATAGTTTTTATGCAAATGGATGTCAGTTATTTGTCATTACATTAATAAATGTCAAAATGTGGTATAAAAATTAATAAATACTGTTTGTTTTCATAGATTCTCTTGGTTTAGGATCTGATTTAAGAGATTCTATCAGTCCTGTAAAATATAATCCAGGTAGTGTACATATTTTTCTAAAGTCCTGTTTATTAAGCAGTTTATTTATTTTTCCATATTTGCTTAAATTTTGTAGCAGAGTATTATGTGTACTATATCATATAAAATAAAATGTGAGATTTAACAAAAAATGAAGAATCAATTTATAATTCATAAGTAAAAAAATTTTTTACAATTGTGGCAGAATTTCTTATTATAAAGAACGAACAAATTTTTGTTTTCCTTTTACTTTACAAAATAAAATTCTACATATTTTATTAATATAAAAACAATTTTATGTAAAGAAATCTAATAATTATTCACAAATTGATTATTAATTATTAATCGATAATTAATAATTATTATTTATAATTACATTTTTATGCACTCATAAAACATTTTATATATTTGTACAACAATATTCAATGTTTTTATTGATTTTAATTCATATTTTAGAGTACCATGATATAGTAACACTCATTTCTATAATTTTCAAATATTATATCTTTATATGTTTAAGGAATATTACTGTGGATAAGGTCATTCTGCAGTCTTTGATATTCTATATACATAACTGAAGAAAAATTTAAATTTAAATATTTAGGTATTGCAAAATAAGACATCTATCACAAAATTTCATTTAATTTATCAAAAATTAATTTGAAGTTTTGTGAACTCAGTACTTATAATTCAAATTATTGGAGATAATACATAAGAGATTCAAATTTTGATATTGATATGAATCCCATGCATTGTGTAGGAGGTGAGACAGCATTGAAAGCTCGTTCCTCTCAGCAGCCTGAACCACCACCACGCGTGGATCGAGCGAACAAACCTACACATTATCGGACAGCACAAGAGAGATTGTTTGCTAGAGGGCGACACTCACTCTTGTTGGAAGGTATTCATATACAAATCTTAGTGCTTCTGGCTTTCTTTCATTTGAAATCATTGCAGCAGTTGCTGAACTTTTGAACAGCATAACAAAGCTCTCAATTTTGCATCATAATAATACAATGTATTGTTTTCTAAATTAAATCTTAAATTATTATGTATAAACATGCTTTCATGAATTAGGACCTATATCTAATAAATTTATTACCAATTTCTTTAATAATTGTTTAGTAGAAAGGAATAAATATTAATACTAATATATATATATGGAGAGAGAGAGAGATTATCAAAATTTTTAAAAATTATGTCTTACTAGCAGTTTCTTATATTTAAAGTTATTACGGTATTTTATTGTAGGAAAATTCATTACATCCTAATTATTTTTAAACATTAATAATTTTTCGTATTACATATTGCATTCTGTTGCAACATCTTTAGAATAAAAGAAAAAAACAATAAATCACGTAAATTCATTCACTCACAGTACGTAAAGCACGGATTATAGTTCTTTCTTAGTTTTGGGACGACACAAATTATACATCTTATTTGTAGCATTGCTTTGCTTCGCTTAGCTTTTGGTTTACTGTTGTGCTGGAAAAATTCGATTTTTTTTCCTTCTAAGAAGGCTTTGCTTGTTTTTCATTGTGTGGTGGTGGTTGCTATTGGCTGAATTTAGCTACTATTGCTTCTATATTCATGTAATTTTATTTGAATTGATTTTATTGTTTGTATTACTCAGTTTTTGTGTGTGATGTGATTCTACTTTTAATCTTGTTTGTGAATCATGCAATTTACAGCCAATCCTACTCAAAGAGAACCCCCTGATTACATAAACACTGGAGCACAACCTCACTCTTTAGAAAGGACTAATGGAAGATTGGTGAGTCTTGTCAAATGTTCCTCACATTTATGTCATTTTTCTACTATGTTAAGAATTTAGAAAAGGTTTTTTTATAGCCAAGATAAGCATTCAATTTCAGTTATAATTAATGTATTTTATTAAGCATATTTTTAAATGTAAGCAGTGTGGATTTCATAGATAGTTTGTGTTTAAAAGCTACTTTATCCCCTCCCCTTTATCCTTAATGAAATACTTAAGTAGTTTTTTACGTGAAATTAAATAAAATTTTATTCACATTAAAATATTTTTATTTACATTTCACATAACCAACAATAAAATGTGTTTCTTAAGATAAATGTCAAACATGTATGAATTATATGCTTATCTAATTGCTAAAAGTGAACTAATTTATCTGTAAACAATTTTGTAAATTTTTGTGGGAGGTCTTATAAAAATAATTTTGATTAGAAATGTTCTTAATTATCTGTAAAAACCATGTTTAAGGCACTATTATATAATGATTTTCATTGCTCACTTCTCTATTACATAAAGATTTTCACTGTTCAGCCATTGATAGTCAGTAAAAAGAAAAAAAAAAAAGCTTTTATTTGTTTCTCACACACCACTTTTATCTTTTATTCCTCTGTTTTCCAGCAAATGTAATATAAGTTTTAAAGAGATTATTTAAAATAGTAAAATTTTTTCATTTTTTGGCAAAATTTTCTTGGGATATAAAGTAAGCAATGAAAATAATATCTTAAAATTTTTAATGATGTTGATTAACAGATTCCTTTAATATTCACATAAATTTGTTTGAAATTTAGAAATGAAAAATAAATGTTGCAAACTATTCAATTTTTTATATTGAATGTTGTATTTTTAATATCTTAAAAAATAGTCTATTAAAATTCCAAAATGCCTCATACACACCCTTTTCTGTATATAAGCAAGACTTTTTCATTCATTTTATTTAAATAAAGTCTGTTTACTTACATTTAAAATCTTTGAAGAATTTTTGAATTTTTATTTTATTTATGCCTAATGTTATTATATTTAAACTACATTACAGGGGACCTTTGACAGCTCTTCTTATAGCAGCGATTCCTATAATCAGTATTCCTCCAATCCCAATGAAAAGAAGCGAGAGCCATACACACCTGCATCTGCCATAAGCAGTCGATCCTCCCATGATCCATATCGCTATACAAGGAGCACCACTCAACCTCCTCCACCCAAACCCATGAACATGGATCGGGGAAGGGCTCCACCTTCAAATAAGTACAGGTAAAAACTAAATTTCTGTGCCGTATATGAATTGGATAATATAGTAGGATGCTTTAAAAATACAACTAATGATTGGTTGTTTATCTTTATTTAAATTAATTAATTTAACAAAGAATTTTATCATTTTATAATATACTGTGCATAACCCAATTTAAAAAAAAAAAAAAAAAAAAAAATTTTACAACTTTAAGTGATTAAAATTATTTATGAAGAAATTGTAGTTCTAAAATATTGATAGTTTTCCTTTTTAATAATATTAGATATTTATGGAGAAATCTTCAAAATTAAATGTAGCAAAAAGTAATAGTAGTTCATACCAGTGTTTAAGAGTTTGTTCATTCTGAGTAATTCATTTTTGTGTAATGATTCTCAGAAAAATGTCTGCAACCAGTGAAATTCCAAGACATTAAATTCTATTAAAGTAAAATGGTATTTAATGTATTTATTTATATTAAAATGTATTTGATTCTTATATATTATTATGGTTTCGTTCTCTTCTTTTTTTAATGGACTCTACTTTGTTCCCTTTTTAGGTACCCGATGAGAGACCAGCACCTCCATCTCCACCTCCTAAGCCAGCTAATTTCCAGCAAAGGTAATGCTGTATTGTTATTATTATTAAAATCTATATAAGAATTTGAAAACATGAGACATTTCATTTCATTATTTTATTTTTATAATCTATTTAAGCAGAAAAAAAGATATCTTGTATTTTGTGTTTCCATTCTTTTGTGTAAGAAAATATTTTTTTAACCTATCATGTTACATATTAATTGATGGAGAAAAATAATTTTACTTTTTTTAACTTGAATATCAAGTTTCCTGCAACTATTATTTGATGGGATTTTTTTATGTTATAATTGCATTATTTGATCTTAAAAGTTATTTTAAACCTACTTTAACACAATTGTGACTAAAAAATCAAAAATGATTGACTAATCAATAGAAAAGTAATTTTTGTTTGATTGCTACTGCCAATTTTTATAAAACAGGAAATATTTCTATTTCATAAAGACACATTGTTCCTAGTTTAATAATTTATACCAAGGTTTATTGAGTTCAATTCTTATTGATATTAATATTACAATATGAGTTTGTGCTATTTTTTTTTGTTTGAATGCCAATCTTAAATACAAGCTAGTTTAACTACTTGTTCTTTAAGATGTTGAAAATTTTTGTATTTAATTTTATGTTTATTAAATTTTTTTTTAATTTTTCATCTTCATAATATTTTAAACTTATTCATGTAAAGCCCTTTGTATACATTAATATGTATATGTATTAATATGTATACAATTTTATCTGTTTTTATGTTAGGATGTCAGATGGTCGGCCTGTGCCTCCTCCCAAACCTGGCCAGTACCAATCATCAAGACCATGGCAAGATGAGGCATCACAACCTCAGATGGGTAACATTCGAAATCCTCCTCAGCAAGATTTTTCCACTCCAAGCCATTTATCTTCTGAAGCCATGCCTCCTCCATACACCCCCAACCAAAGAAGCCGTAATAGCTTGGACTTCATGGGTTCTCCACCTTATTACACCCCCGGAATTACCCACCAAATGATATGATGGGTTTGCCACCAAAACATTCACCTGTTCCCGAAGAACAAATGAGGAATCAACCTATAGGATCACCTAGCCGCAGGCACTACAAATCTACTGATGATAACAGTGGTTTTGATTCAGGAAGAGGTAGCAGTTTGGACAGAAATTATGATGTAAGATCATACACTAAGGCCATGGGCAATCCACCTTCTTGGCCTGCTGCACCACACATGAATGGTGGTGGACCTTATCACAATGTACCTTACCGTGGCAGGCGAGATCCTATGTATCCTCCTCCGTATGACCACCACTCTTCACCTCCTCAGCCTCCACCTTCAAGTCTTATTGACTTATCTAATCGAGAAAATAGAGGAAGTGCCTTTGAACTCTATAAAAAGCCTGACTCTCGTTCTCCTATGGCACTTCATTCAATGGCTAATGGAGATCGGTCTAAGTGAAATATGTAGTATATAATTATTGATTAAATACTTCCAAGAAGTTTTATTCAGTGCACGATCCGGGCTTATCAAAAATTGTTGCTCAACAGCTGATGGAAATGTTTCCAACCCAAAAGAATCAAATTATCTGTATAAAATTATACTTGAGATTTGATGGAAAGCTACATTTTTTTTTTTTTTTTTTTTTTTAATTTCAATTTCTGGCCAGCTTTTTTATTTTCATTTAGTGCCACTAACTTTCACACAAATCAAATTTGTGATCATTAAGTTCTATGTAAGTTTAAAACATTCAACCAGCTTGATTCGTATTCAATACGATAATTTTAGCAATGTTTTCTCATGAAAATATATACATTATTAAAGATCCTACTTCTAATATTTATTAGTTGTTGAATCAAATTAGCTTAACTTTTGCTTTTGTTAGCAAACAAATTATTATTCAAACATATGATTCAGATAAAGTTGATGGAAAGTCATTCTCCCTTAGATTTTAAATAATGAGTTAAATAAGCCTTGTCAGTATTGTATGTAAACTGATTGTAAGGTGCTTTGTAAAATTTGCTGTGATGTACATAAATACATTATGATTAAAATCAACCTATGTAAAAGTGTACATAGAGAATGTGATTATAAAAATATAGGCATTGGCTTAGAGAAAGTATATGAAGCAATGTGAGATAATCAAAATCTATGAAAATCAAAATTTTCTGTGAATGAAAGTTAGATTATTTTACTGTGTTTGTACTTTTTATGTTACTTTTTTGAATTTTTATATTAGGGATTTTTGATCAAAAAAAGCATAAAATGAAAAACTGGCAATCTTGTTTTTATTTCATGCAATGTATTTAAATTATTTTTCTCTTCTTGTTATTATTTAAATCACTTTTAGTGTGGTTTTCATTATGAATTGAAAATACATATTCTTAAAAGTTATGAAATCTTAATGAAATATTTTTATGGTATCTTTTAATGATAAATGTGTTTAAAAAAAATAATAGAATTTCCGTGCTAATTACATTCCATGGAAAATATTTTTAACTTATATAATAAATTCAATATTTTTTTATTAGTATACATTTAAGGATTTTTTTAAGTAATTAATTTTTATATATCAATCATTCCTTTTACTATTCTATAAAAGTAGTTACATAATCTAACGATGATTTTATTTTCTATCCTGGTGCAGCTTTTTTTTTATTTTATTTATTTTAGAGGTGACTACATTTTATAAGAAAAATTATATATATTTTCTTTTTTTAATTAATATTAATTGTATTTTTTAAAAAATATTTGATCAGCATTGTAAACATTAAACTGGCAGCAGTTGCAGGAGATTGTTATGCACTTGTCCAATGCATTAAAAATATTCTAATGGAAAACTCATATCACTGCTGAAGTATAAGTAATCAAACTTTATTTATCATCCTCATTTTAACCAAGTTAAAAAATTTTGACTTGAGCGATAATTGTGATAATTTTCAATTGTTTTGATGCAATTAATTATTGTAAAATAATATTCTTACATTTCTTTAATCATTCTTTTAGTTAAGACACAATCTTATCTTTGATTAAAAAAAAAAAAAAAAAATATTCAAGTTGATCTTAAGTTACATTTAATTGGTTTAAACCAAAAGTTTTCAATAATTTTATTTAAATTTAAAAATACTCAAGCTTGCAAACAAAAAAACTTTTAAAATATTACTGTTTTTTATATGATTGATAATTACATTTCTATTTCATGTGATGTGTGAATCTTTATTCAAGAAATCTTTATATTTGATATTGATCAAACTTTTGTATTTATTTATTTATTATTATTATTATTTTTGAAAAGGAAACAAATTTATTTTAATCCATGAATTATCTACCTCTTTCTCATTCTTTACATAAACATCAGAAAGTTATGTAAACTTGTCATTTATTTGATAAATGCATTCAGACTTCTTAAATACCATAAGTAAATAAACTCATTTAATGTTAATGATGCAACAAAAATTTGACCTCATTTTATAAAAAAAATTGAATATACTTTAAATAATACTCTTAATTTATTTAACGACATTTTTTTTTTTTTTTAAATAAAATTACCTTCATTTTTGTTTTTGATAAATATTGGTGTAGGAGAACTGCTCAAACTTGCTGCCGTTGATAGTTCATTTCTCATCATGAAGTTCAGCTGTTTTATTTTATGCATTTTTTGTTATACAAAAATTTATCTAGTGCCTTTATTAGTGTTGTAGACGATGATATGCTTCATTTTTACTGTAAAATATATATTTATTTGTTAAGAATTGAATAAATGATTTTTGAAAAGATGTTCTTGTTGATCTTTTTAGATCTTAATTTTAATATCATATAACAATATTAAAAATAATAAAATTGCTCCAAGCATGCAAGGTTAAACATATTCCAAGTTAATATTTTCAATAAAATTTCTGTCTTAAGCAAATAAGACCTTGATGTAAAAAAATTCATCATAATTATTAAGAACTATAAATAATTTGTATCATTTTTCAAATCAAAATATTTAAGTTGCAATTAAAATTTTTTATTATTTTTTTGACTGAATTTAATTTGATTTTTTTTTCAATATCTTAATCTTATCTTATATTTACTTTTTGTTTTTATTTTATAAAAACTATTCATTACTAAATGAAATACATTAGTTCTAATTAGTTTACATTTCATAAAGTAGATTGATCCATAGATTTAAAATGTAGAAATAATTTTTTTTTTTTTACGTAGATTTAATGAAACAAAAGGAATTGAAAGTTTTAATAACAAAAAGAATTTTTTAACAATCATGAATTGTAACTACAGCTTTCACTCATGGTTATTTAGCTTTAGCAATCAATTATGTTGCTTGATCAAGGGGTCGCAACAGAATATCATGCACCTCCACATGCGGAGGTGCACTTAAAATGTAGAGGACACTATCAGCAATATCCTTGGCTTGGAGAGCCTTCATGGAACTGAAAATGTCAGATGCCTTACGTGTAGGATCATTCTTCAAATAATGATCGAAGAATTCAGTTTCTACCATACCAGGGCTTATACTCTACAAATAAAAATAAGATTCAATTAAAAAAAAAGAAACAGTGTATTATTTATTACTTATCTTAATGTTTCATATGGTTTTTTTTTAAATTATATTCCATGATTTTTCCCTGTAAAGTTTTTTTTTATAATGTTTCATATTATTTTTTCATACTAATAATTGAGAACAATTTTTGTTAATATAGGGCAATTCAGAATGATCAAGGAATGTAATATGGGAAATCATTTTGAAATCGCCTCTGCATTTGATCTCATTTCATTTTATATTCATTGATGTTTAACTTACTGTTCAGAAACTGCTTGTACAGTTTAAAATCATACAATCTTTATAAATCCATATAAAGCTCGCATAAAAAATTTTTATTATAAAAAATAAAAAGTTGATATTACTATATAAGATCCATATATAAATGATAATTCCTAAGAGTGATCGATCTACATTTGGATATGTAGATATAGATAATCGAAATATTTTACGTGGATTAAAATGAATGCAGAAAGAATTTGTTTTACATAGATTTAATGAAACAAAAGGAATTGAAAGTTTTAATAATGAAAAGAATTTGCTAATTTAGTAATAAATATTACCAAATAGATATTTTATAAGTACAAGAATCTGTACAAATTTATTTGTAATTGTTTTCATGATCATTTAAATCTTGGAGAGATTAAAATCAAGATCATTATAATGATCATTAATTAAACAAGCCTCTATTTCTTTTTTTGTTTGAATTTCAACAGGTGATTTTATATCATGTTATATAAAATAATTTATATTTTAAGAATAACATAACAAATGGATAATGATAATGGTTAAATTTTTAAGAATGATTATGTTCAAATAAAGAAACTTACAGCAATTCTGATGTGGCTGTTGAGGCCCTTTAGCTCTCTCCTAAGGCCTTCGGTGAGAGCCCGGACCATGAATTTGGTGCCACAGTAAAATGAAGCTCCTAGCATTCCTGTGCCTGGCAAGCGATGTCCTCCCATGCTAAAAATATATACAGATACTTAACATATTTAAAGATATTTCATTCAAGAAAGAAGCAAAAATATGTAAATCTAAAAGTATTGTAATTCTCTGCCTATCATTGAAAGACAATTTCGGCGCGAAGAAACAAAATATTTCCAGTGATTCGCACCTGTTCTGACATACCATATAGTAGTAATTGGTAGTTCAATTGAGTTACGCCAGCTTCGACCTACCTAGTTAGCAAAAATTGATACATGCCCAGAAATTAGAAAATAGTCTAATAAATAATAACTAAGTAAAGAAATATTTTATGTTGAAACATTAACATTTGCAGACTAAATAATTTGTTTGAAAAGATTCTAATAGTATTTTACGCCGCCTTTAAAAAATATTTTCATAAGCAGTATAGAATTCAATTTCTTAGATTGTAGTATTATCATTAAAGAATTTAGTGGAAATATTTTAAACAAGATTTTTAGTGTGTGAAGATTGATAGTATGAAGAAGTTTTTTATATTATGCATGAACCATTTAAGTATTAAAATTTGAAGAATCATGGGTTTTTGCGTTCAAAATTTTAAAATTGGTTCTTGCTGTATAAGAAGTAAACTGAACAATTAAAACAAGTGATTATAGGTATGAGAATTGCAGTGTACATTAGAATTTTGTTACCATTGCTCATCAAAGAAGATTTATTTAGAAGTGGATCAAGTTTTCTTACATAATTGCGAAATCTTTTTGTTTTATAACAATAATGTGTTAAATGTTTATAAAAAAAATGATATCGAGATACTTCGTTTGCCAGCTTCAGGCGATAATTTTATAATGTTTTTGTGCTGTGTGCCAGCTTGGGAGAAAAGATGGCTTCGATTTTTCTATGTTCATGACAATTTTCTATTTGATGAACTTGTTATGCCAGTTAAATTATGCTTTTATACCCATGGCATAAAACGAAATATTTTTCAATTTCAGGGATCGTTTTAATGCCACAATTTTGTATCTAAAAATATATATGTTATGAATTCGAGATAATGGAAACAGGAAAGAACTATGGTGAAAAGAAAAGATGACATTTTGGCAACGATTTATAATCTTCATATTCATCAGAGGGAAAAAAGATCAGAATCACAGCTAATTATTAATTTGGCCTTCTGCAGAGTGTCAGTAAATTACAGCTGATTCAGTTGATATAGCATTCACTTTAATCAACGCAATATAATAAGTTCAAATTTCAATGAGAAATATGATTTGTACTTAAAGGTGACAGATCGATTGATACATTTGCTTTGTGAATATTTAGTTTCGTACTGTCACTTTACCAATAATGCATATAATATTTATTTACCAGAAAATTATGAAATTTGGACTTATATATAGTTGTTGTAATACTATATGTACATAATGTCATTAAAGTTGCAGATGGTGAAATAGTTTTCACTATGATGACATTTTCGCTTGTGCTTAAGGATCTATATGATCTTTTTAACATGACGTGAGTTCTGTTTTACAGAAATCTTTCCCTAACATTGGAAAGAAGTTCCACGCAATAATAATTGCAAAAACATATAAAAAGCCTGTAAATCCTTGAGTAGCGTTTTTATTATTGGAGTTGGTTGAGAAATTGCTAATCTGTATCAAGTTATAACTTCTTTTCAGAATATTGTACTAGAAAAAAGCTATAATCAAGATTAAGCTTTATACATAAATAGAACCATCACGCATATATTACAGAATAATGCTTTCAATTAACCAAGACCTAATAAAAGAAGAATAGATGAATTCAAGCATTTCCGATACACCACACTATTTTATCCCCAAGATTTTCACAGTTTTCGCCCTAAAATCACGGATTCTATTTACTAAAGTAACAATTTATTTTAAACCAACCCAACAGTGCAAGAAATATTTTAAAAATGGTGGATTAAGAAATCATTTGCTTCCTTGTAAATTAATGTAGTACCAGCTACATCATACAATTTTAGAATATTACCTGCTAATATGAATAACTTGACCGTCATCAATGCCTTTCTCTTGCATGAGCTTCACTGCCTGTTGCGTACAAATGCATAACGCCATGACGTTCACCTAAAGAAATAATTTCAAATAAAACAAGTGATATAAAAAGATCTTTTAAAGTCAATTCCTACTTTTTTTTTACTATATTGCGAAAGTCCTTTATAAATAATTTTCATTCATTTTTTTAAGTTTATTTGGCACCATCTATTGCAGATATATGCAACTTAAGTCTAAAAAATTTAATAATCAATTTTAATCAAATTTAATCACTGAATGAAGTGTGTGAGCTAATAGAAGGAATTGAAATGATGAATATGATTAAAAAGTTATAAATTTTGAGCCAAAGATTACATAAAAATGATGAAAGATAAAACGATGTAAAAATGATAAATTTAATTTTATCATTCCATTTTTGATAAATTACTTATTAACAGAAACATTTAATTTATTTGAAATACTTAGAGGAAAAAAATTTTTTGATAACACCTACTCTTCAAAGTCAAATTTTTAAATCGTTTAACTGTATTAATATAACGTCCTTCATTATTCTGTAATTCAGTTTAATTACCTAGGTAGTAATTTTCAAATGCAATGCATAAATTTTTTGAAAATAATACTTCATAATTTTAATTTTTTCAGTTGAAGTAAAAGAAAGTCTGTAATATTTTTTTTTATTTATTCCGAACGTAATTTTTAATTTTCACAAAATAAATTTTTCTTTATTATATCAGGTTGATATTTTTAGCATTGGTTCTTATTGAATTAATTGACAAGACAAGGGAAATGTAGATACTGTATATCACAAAACAAGGTATCTATCCTTATTTTAATAAATGTAAAGCAGGTATGTAAAAAGTACATCCATATATATACATATATATATAACAGGTGTGCCGAAATGTTCGTAGGCGAACAAGATGGCGCTACTAGTATTAAATCCATATGTTCATCAAAGACAATGCACCGTGTCACAAATCAATGAAAACGACGGCAAAATTGCCCGAACTGGCGCTGGGTAGCTTCCCACATCCACCGTATTCTCCAGATCTGGCTCCAGCGACTTTTTCCTGTTCCCAGGCTCCCAAGAGGATGCTCGCTGACAGAAATTTAGAAAAGCAAAAGCGCCCGATGAAGAGGTAATCGCCGAAACGCTGAAGCCTATTTTGAAGCTAAAGACGTATTATAAAAATGGTATCGAAAAATTGTATGACTATAATCGCTGTATCACCCTAGAGAGGCAACTATATTGAATGTGACCAAGGAATGAATTGCATAAAAGGGGTACTTACACACCGTACTAGCCTACGAACCTTTCAGCCTTGTTTATATCAACATGAAAGTATCATGTGAATGAAATCCAAGTTTAAAGAGAAATGGGGAAAAATGAATACGATGTAAGAGAGTATTAGAATTTCAACAACACTTTTTAGGTATCTGTATAAATATGAAGGATGCTAATTATGTATCCAGAACAGGCTACACTAGGGTTGCGTAGTACCATCTGACCTAACCGCGTAAAGGTTTGACATTTTTTGCCATAAGAAATAAGAACGTTTTGTCATACGAATGCCATTTTTGTTGTTTACAGCAACTGAAACTTTTTATGTGAATCAAAATATGAAATTAAATCATGAGCATTTTCGTGCTGTGATTTACTATGACTTTTGACGTAAATTATCTGAACAACAGAGCATCAAACATCCCGTTTTCAATTTTAGCATTGGGTACCATCAAAACCACTGTATATCCATTGGTTCATGTGAGGCTAATTATGGTCGTCGTTCGCTCATGGCCTTACGAATTTAAAGAAGGTCGTCCCAAAAAATCGGTTGTTGTGTCAGAAAACAAATATTATGCGCGAATTATTGATAATGCAGGATCTGTGACAAATCGTGAGATTGAGACATCGTGGAAGCATAAATATTACAAGTTTGCAAAAACTTTGCGTGAACATTTAGATGTGAAAAAGAATTTTCATGTTAGATTCCGCAGAAATTGAGAATTGCTAAAAAATTGATTCTTCTCCATTGGTGCAAGAAGAAATGCTTCAAAGTATAATCGCGGTGCGTTAAAAAGATATATTTGCACATGTACACATTTACAGGTAACGGATCTATGGTTATTAGCTCGAAGAATAAAAGGGAATCAAATCTATGGGTCATCCAAGTTGAGACAAACAAACATGAATTGATCGCACGAAGCCATTTGAAGCAAATGGTCGCCTGTTATTTTTCGGGGAGGAGGGGAAGGGGGTTAAATGGACTTGTGGATGCGGTACCACTAGGGAATCGAAGCTAGAACGTGCATTCTGAATGTTTACAGCCATTTGTTCGCCGAAAGTCTTAGGAGAAATACGAAAGAATAATCGGCAACGCAGGATTATTCTTAGCTAAAGCATCATGACAACACAATTCTTATAAATCGGCCCCAAACAATGACTTAATATTTGTTCAGCCCGAAAACATCGTGTCATGCGCCCTGATGTAGCGCCCAAGATTTATTTTGTACCCGTGCGTGAAAAATGAACACATGCTCAACTATTTTCGACTCAGAAGAAACTTTGATTTATGTGTTCAATGCTTCGGAGATACCTCAACAGAGGCAGAGAAGATACCGATTGGAAAAAGTGCTACATTGGTTTGGATATGATCATCACGGAGGAAATATTTGAAAAACAATCAACACCTAGTTGAAGAAAAGCCAACCAATGAATAAAAGTAGTGTTTGTATAGTAGTAAGTACAAAAAAGTAGTTTAAAGTAGTGTGTCAAGAAAAAGAACTCGGCTGTAAATATTTCATCAGAAATCTCTATACCTTCAGAAGAAAAATGATATCAGCAGAAAGGTTATGAGAGGGAGAGAAAGGCAAAATATCAGCCTACACGAACGAAGTTTTACCGTAATAGTGCAAGGGCCGTAACGTTATGACATGCTTAAGGATGTAGAAGAAGTGGATTCAATACATGTTGGCCGAAGACACCAAGTAATGAGGGCGAAGACACTGGATAACAGGCATCTCCAGTCGTATTTCGGTGACGGACTAGAAATGCAGTAATTCCGACAGTTAGTACAATGTTGGAACACTGCTGGTGTCAATTTCTTTAGTTGGTCATATGGATTAAGTGCACACTTTTCGTACTACATGATTTCATTGATGTAAAATCATTAACGGCTCTAGATTACAATGAACTCATCAACACAGCCTTGTCATTGCGGTTTGAATTTAGTCGTCTTTTCGATGGATCCCTTCAATTCGACCTCGGTGAAGGTCAACTA
>BPLR01005498.1:0-17505 GCA_021605095.1 Caerostris extrusa | reverse complement strand
GAAGCACCGTAAAAGTTTCTTAATGGAATTTGTAAATGAAATCTTCCAGTTTTGTTACTTTCTGCAAAGCGCCGGCTATTCCTCTTGAATAGCTCGCAGAACTTTTCGCAGCTTGAAATTTTCCTTTTAATATTTTTTTTTTTTTTTCAGGAAAGGATTATGAAATTACTAACGTATGAGACTCTGCTTTTTCAACTTTTCGATACATTTTAAAGATTTAAAATCACTTTCAGATAAACACAGGTTTCAGATGATTAACGGACAAATCAGATAAAATGATATTTCGAGCATAAAAATAAATAAATTTCCACGAAAATTAAATAATATACACTCAAGAGCAAAATATTATGACCACCTGTCAATAACGAGTTGGCCCATCTTTGGCGCTCAACACAGCTTCAACCCGCTTTGACATGGATTAATACCACCACTTAATACCAGTTAAATACCACTTCCACCTGATCACGTGCCTTCCACGTCATCCCGGCGAGTTCATTGCAAAAATGTAGGGTTGGTCATAATGTCTTGGTTCTTGAGTGTATGTTAAAAAAAATTGATGTATTGGAATAAAATATGTAATAGTATATATACCTCCCCACTTTTTAAAAAAATACAAACAACTTAAGAACGGAGTATAATTCAAAAACATTTATATATATATATACTTAAAGAATTATATATTTAAATGTAGATTATATGCTTGTTGTGTATTAAATAAAATTTATCAATAATAGGTATTTATACGTACATAATCAAATTTAGAATACAGTTTAATATATTTTGAACATTTTTGTGTAATGCACATTTTCACTAGATCGTCTGCCTACGTTACTATGGTAACCAAATAGCAAATTTATAATTTATTATGCAAAGTTAGAATTTTGATTAATACTGTCATGTGTTAATATAGTGAAACGCTGAAATTTTTAAATTTAATTAAGATATATCTCTATTCTAAAAGTTAAGTTATTGTATTATTATTTAACTGAGATATATATAAATGTTATTAAATGTAGATATGTATACTTGCTAAGTATTAAATAAAATTTATATATAATAAAAGTATATATATAGACATAACTAATTTTAGGTGACATTTTAATATATTTGTAAGCGTTTATGTGTAATGCACGTTTTCACTAAATCGTCTGCCTAGGTAACCATGGTAACCAGATAGTTGCTATTTTATTAAGAACTTGGAGATTAAAAATTCTAGAACTTTGATTAATACGAACATGTATAAATGCAATGAATAGTTATGTTTTAATAAAATTACGTTGTTTCTTCATAACTAAAATTAATATATTAAATTATTATATTTATAAACTATAAAAAAATAATAATACCTATTATACCACATATATAGATATATAATATGATATAAAATAATTTAATAATATAAAAATAAGTAAAATAGTTATATAATGTAATAAATCTGTTTTGTTAGAAGTATAACTTATATCTATAAAATAATTTTATGATAATTAACTTCATAATAAAATAATGACATTATTATTAATCTAATATATATTTAAATGTTAATACGTTAGTTAAGAAGTTAAATATCCTACAAATTTTTTTTTCCCAATGAAGCTGGCAAACACTTAGACACTTGTCTTTGATGTCTTAAGGCAAGCGCTGCACAGACGTTACTCACTTTGCATTACACAGGGGTAATGCAAAAGGGGTAATGTGTAACTTGAAGATAAGCCACGGACGCGGAGTAACAATGCCCCCGCAACGCTCTACCATCATGTTAAAACGGAACTTTCAATTTAAAGTGGATTCCGAACCTCTACAACATCCATGGCACCGCCGGGACTCGAACCCGGAACCTATGGTACAGAGCGCCAGAGCGCTAGCCACTGGCCATTCAGGCCCGATATCCTACAAATAAAATTAACATAATAAAATCCAAACAGTTACTTTAAGAGAGATACATAATGGAGTCAAAAATAATTTTTGTAGAGTTCTCAAAATACCAGATAATTGGAAGTACCAAACCAAACTAACCTAACCATTTTTTAAAAATAAAAGCAGCCTGAGACAAATCATTTTCTTATGTACTTCTCATATTCAAAGATTCTTACAAATCATAAACTTTGTATATATATATATATATATGTATATATATATATATATATATATACTATAGGTGATATATACTTTAATGTAGATATAAATATACTTGTATTAAATAAAATTTATACCTAATAAGTGTTTATAACTACATAATATTATATATTTTAAGAATATTGTATATTTTATACAATCCTTATAAAAATAATATATATCTTAAAATATGTTATATTATATATATATATATATATATTTAAAACTTTATTATATGTTAAAAACTATATATTAAAAAATATATGCTTAAGTGTAGTTATATATACATGTTATATATTAAATAATGTTTATATATATAATAAGTGTATATACGTACATAACCAAATTTAGGTGACATTTCAATATATTTTGAAACATTTTTGTGTATTGCACATTTTTTACTTGCTTTTGCCTGCTTACGTTACTATGGTAACGAAATAACAATTATTTTATCATGGATTAAGCTACTTAAAATTTTAGAATTTTTATTAATACGATCATGTATAAGTACAGTGAAATGTTATCACGTTTTAATAAATGTACGATATTTCTTCATTATTAAAATTAAGATATTATATTATGATTAAAAACTATAAAAAATTACTAATATAGTAAATATATAATATAAACATTAGTTATATAGTATAATATAAGTTTATAATATAAAATAAGTAATAGAGTTATATAATTTAATAACTATAATCTATAGCTATAATTAATAACTATAAAATAATTTCATTTAATTAAGATTATAATTAATTACATTATTAATTATCTAACATATATTTAAAGGTTATAAATATTTAGATATCATACTATTCAAATTAACAATATAAAATTCAAACAGATCATTTAAAAAAAGATATTTAATGTAGTGAAAAAATAAAGTATTTTTTCGTAAAGTACCAAAACAAGCAGCTAATTGAAGTACCAAAACGGGAAGAAACCTAATGGGAAATACTAAAAATACACCAACTATTTTAAATACAATCTAATATAAAATATTTTGTGCCCAGTTACATCAAGCTATCCTCCTGATATCATTTTTATTTCTTTCACATGATATCCCATGCCATTGTCTTTTTACGAAGCACCGTAAAAGTTTCTTAATGGAATCTGCAATTGAAATCTTAAAAGTCTTGTTTCTTTCTCCAAAACATCGACCATTCCATTTTAATAGCTTGCAGAAGTTTTCAAGAACTTGAAATTTTCTTTTAATATTTTTTTTTTCTGGAAAGGATTATGAAATTACTAATGTACAAGACTCAGCTATTTCAATGACGAATATATTTTAAAGTTTTTAAAATCATTTTATGTGTTCAGATGTACACTGGTTTCAGAAAATTAACGGAAAAAAATCAGATAAATTGTTATATCAAGCATACAAATTAATAAATTCCCACTAAAATTCAGCAATATATGTTGGTTTAATATGCAACTCATGATACATTTGTTGTAATTTCGATTCAAAATGGAACTGTCAGCTGAATTCACTTTTCTTTTATGCCGCTTACAGCGTCATCTATTGATACACTTTGGAATATTTTTTGATACCCTACCCTTTTCCCCTTCTTCAAGTTTCTTTAGTTCCAATTTGAATTCCTTGTGACAAATGGTTTTTTTACAGCATTTTGAAAGTGGACTATAATTATAATCACACTGTATATAATAATATATATAACTAACCAATTTTTAAAATACAAACAATTTATGAAAGTATTATAATTTATGAACATTTGTATATATATTGTTAGGTAATATATACTTAAAAGTAGATATATATACATGCTATGTATTAAGAAATATGTATACATAATTACATGTATATACCTACGCAACAAATGTTAGGAGACCTTTTGATATATTCGAAACTTTTTGTGTAATGCAGATTTTTGCTCGTTCATCTGCATGCATTAACTAAGGTAACCAAATAGCAATTATTTTTTATCTAAAATAAGTCAGCTAAAAATTTTAAAATTTTGATTAATACGATCATGTATTAAATGTAGTGAAAAGTTACAATGTTTTAATAAAATTACGATATTTATTCATTATTAAAATACTATATTATAATTAAAAATCAATACAGTTATAATATTATTTATGTAAGATATATTTAAATGTAATCAAAATTTAGACATCGTATTATTAAAATGATATGATAAAATCAAAAGATAACTTTTACAGATAAATTAAATGTAGTAAAAGAAATATTTTTTTATAAAAGTACCAAAAAAAAGAGCTAAATGGAAGTACCAAAAAGAGAAGGAACCTAATGGAAAGTACTAAAAATACACCGATCATTTTAAACTAATCCAACATACAATATTTTGTGCCGAGTTAAGCACTGTAAAAGCACCGTAAATATTATACTATTAAAATTAAAAGTTAATAAGCTTATTACAATATTATTAATCTAAGATATATTTAAATATTTTTAAAATTTTGTGCCGAGTTACATCAGGCTATCATCCTGATATCATTTCATTTCTTCCTCATGATATCTCCTCCCCGTTGTCTTTTTAAGAAGCACCGTAAAAGTGTCTTAATGGAATTTGTAATTGAAATCTAAAAGTCTTGTTTCTTTCTGCAAAAAACAGCGACTGTTCCATTTCAATAGCTTGCAGAAGTTTTCTGATCTTGAAATTTTCTTTTTTAGTATTTTTTTTTTCAGGAAAGGATTATGAAATTACTAATATAGGCAGTTGAGCTATTTCGTTTCGAATACATTTTAAGGATTTTAAAATCATCTTAAGTATACAGATATACACTGGTTTTAGAAGATTAACGGAGAAATCAGATAAAATGCTATTTCGGGTAAAAAAATAAATAAATTTCCACTAAAATTCAGCAATATTTGTTAAAAGAATTGATGTATTCGGATAATAGTATATACTTTAACCTAACCATTTTTACAAAAATACAAAGTACTAATGAAAGGTGTATAATTCATAAACTATTGTATATATACTTTCAGGTAATATATACTTAAATATTGTAGATCTTTACACTTGTTTTGTATATATTTATGTATGTTATACTTATACTTATTATGTATTATGTATATAAAAGTATATATTCTTTTACAACCAATTTTAAGTGACATTTAAGATAATTGGAAGCGTGTTTGTGTAATACAAATTTTTGCTAGATCATCTGCCTACGCTGCTATGGTAACCAAATAGTAATTATCTTATCAAGAATTAGGCAAGTAAAAAATTCAGAATTTTGATTAATACGATCGTGTATAAATATTGTGAAAAGTTATGTTTTTTAATATAATTACGATATTTTTCATTATTAAAATTAAGATATTATATTATTATAATTAAAAATTAATATTATTACGATGTATTTACAAATCCAAGTCTACCTTTCGAAAATTCAGCAATATTTTGGAAAAAAAAAAATTGATGTATTAGTATAATAGTATATAAGCCTAACCTTTTTTAAAAATACAAACAGCTTAAGAAAGGATTAAAATTCTTAAATATTAGAAAGAAACATAATCCAAAAACCTTCGTATTTAAACTTATAGGTAATATATACTTAAATGTGGATATATATGCTTGTCATGTATTAAATAAAATTTATACATAGTGCACACATTTATACGTTAGTATATATACCTATTGGTTATTAATGCATAACCAATTTTAAATGAGATTTTAATATATTTTGAAACGTTTTTGTGTAATTTACATTTTGCTAGATCGTCGGCCTACGTTACTATGGTAAACACATAACAATTACTTTATCAAGAATTAGGCAACTAAAAATTTTAGAAATTTGATTTACACGATCATGTATAAATAAAGTGTAAAATTTTCATGTTTGAATAACATTATTATGTTTCTTCATTATTAAAATTAAGATATTATATTTTTTTAATTAAAAACTATACAAATAAGTAGTATAGTAAATTTATAATATAAAAATAAGTTATATAGTTATATTATTAGTTTATATCATATTATATTATATCAAATAAATAATAGAGCTATATAATTTAATAACTACATCTTATAGTTATAATTAATAACTCAAAAATAATTTTATTATATCTGAGATTATAATAAAATTATTATTAATCTAAGGTATATTTGAATGTTATTAAAATTTAGATATCAAACTGTTAAAATTATAATAAAATCAAAATAAAATCATGATAAAATCCAAACTTTAACAGAGATATTTAATAGAGTGGAAATAAAAATATTTTTCGTAAAGTGATTAAAATACCAGTTATTTTGAAGTACCGAAATGGAAAGAAGCATAATAAAAAGTCCTAATAAATTCACGGATTATTTTAAATCCAATCCAATATAATATATTTTGTGCCGATTTACATCATGCTATCTTCCTGATATCATTTTATTTCCTCCATGTGATATCTCATCCCGTTGTCTTTTACGAAGCACCGTAAAAGTTTCTTAATGGAATCTGTAATTGAAATCTTCAAGTCTTGTTTCTTTATGCAAAAACATCAACTATTCCATTTGAATAGCTTTCAGACGTCTTCGGAGCTTGAAATTTACTTCTTAATATTTTTTTTGAGGAAAGGATTATGAAATAACTAATGTATGAGATTCAGCTATTTCAATTCGAATATATTTTAAGAATTTTTAAATCACTTTATGCATTAAGATTCCTTTAGTTTTAGAAGTTTAACGGAAAAATCAGATATCCTATACTATTTCAAGCATAAAAATAATTAATTCTTAATGAAAAATCAGCAATATATGTTAAAAAAATTATATATTAGAATAATAGTTTATGCTAATATCTAAGCCTAACCCATTTTTAAAATATAAAGAGCTTAAGAAAGGAGTATAATTCATAAAAGATGTATATATATATATATATATATATATATATATATATTATACTTACAGGTAATATATATTAGATACTGTACGTGTTATATATTAATTAAATTGTACACATAATAAGCGTATATATCAACATAACCAATTTTAGATGAATTTTTTTGTATTTTAAAACAATTTTGTGAAATGCAAATTTTTAGATCGTCTGGTAACCAAATAACTTTGATGTAATCACAAATTATGCAATTTTTGAATTTTGATTAATACCTTCATGTATTAATTCAGTGAAAAGTTGACATGCTTTAATAAAAATGAAGTTAATTTTTCAATATTAAAATTAAGTTATTTTTTATTTAAAAATTAAGATTTTATATTATTATAATTAAAAATTGATAGAATTATTACAATATTTTAATTCTAATATATATTTAAAAATGTCATTGAAATTTAGATAAGTGCTATAGATTTATCATACTATAGATACTATAGATTTAAATATCATATTAATATTACAAAAAATCAAAACTGATACATTTTTGAGTGGATGAATAAAAAGAGCATTTTATGAACGATTGAAAATTTGAACAAGATAAATATAGGAGAGTGTGAGCTAATAGAAGGAATTTAAATAAATAAGTTTTACACGAAAATTCAGCAATATATGTTTAAAAAATAATTGATATATTAGAATAATGGTATAAAAGCCTAACCATTTATAAAAAATACAAATAGCTTAAGAAAGGAGTATAATTCATAAACATTCGTATATATATTTATATGTAGATATATATACACGTTATGTATTAAATAAAATTTATACATAATAAGTTTATATACCTACATAACTAATTTTATGTGACATTTTAATATATTTGAAACGTTTTTGTGTAATGCACATTTTTCGCTAGATCATCTGCCTATTTTACTATGGTAACCAAATAGGGATTTATTTAATCAAGAACTATGCAAGTTTAGAATTTTGATTAATATCGTCATGTACAGTGAAAAGTTAGCATGCTTTAATAAAATTAAGGTAATTTTTCGTTATTTAGCAGAAAGATATTATTTTATTGCAATTAAAAATTATTAAATTTATTACAATGTATTATTATTCTAAGATATAGTTAAATGTTATTACAATTTCGATATAATACTATTAAAATTGTATACTACATATTAAAAACTATGTATTAAAATATATACTATATATGATTTATAAGTAATATATACTTAAATGTTGATTATATATATATTAAATAGCAATAAATGCATATACCTACATAATTTTAGGTGACATTTTAATATATTTGGAAACGTTTTTCTTGTAATGCACATTTTCGCTAGATCGCCTGCCTACGTTACTATGGTAACAGTAATTTTCTAATTAAGAATTATGCAAGTTTATAATTTTGATTAACACCTTCATGTATTAATACTGTGAAAGTTGAAATGCTTTAATAAAAATTAAGAAAATTTTCATGATTTAAAATGAAGATATTATTTTATTGTAATTAAAATTAATAATTTTATTACAATGTATTATTATTCTACGATATATTTAAATATTATTAAAATTTCAATATCATGTTATTAAAATTGTATACTATATATTAAAAATATGAAATATATACGAATTATAAATATTATATACTTAAATGTAGATATATATACATCATGTATTAAATACAATTTTTACATAGTTAGTGTATACATCTACATAACTAATTTTAAATGACATTTTAATGTATTTGCAAACGATTTTGTATAACGCGCATTTTCGGTAGATCGTCTGTCGAAGTTACTATGGTAACCAAATAGCAATTATTTTATCAAGAATCAGGTAACTAAAAAGTTTAGAATTTTTTGATTAATATGGTCATGTGTTAAAAGTAGTGAAAATGTATTTGTTTTAAAAAAAATAAGATATTTCTTCATTATTAAAATTTAGATGTCATATTATTAAAATCAAAAGTTAATAAAGTTATTTGAATATTATTAATTTAAGATATATTTAAATGTTTTTAAAATTTCTATATCCTACAATTAAAATATGATAAAATTAAAGGATAAACTTTCTTTTCAATGCCACGTAAGTATTTTAAGGGAGTAAAGAAATAAAAGTATTTTTTGTAAAGTACCAAAAATGCCAGCGAATTGAAAGTATCAAAACTGAAGGAACCTAATGTAAAGTACTGAAAATGCACCGATTATTTTAAATCCAATCCAACATAAAATACTTTATGCCTAGTTACATTACGCTATCATCTGATATTCATTTTCATTTCTTCCACTCGATATGCCGTAACATTGTCTTTCACGAATCACCATACAAGTTTCTTAATGGAATTTGACATTGAAATCTTGAATTTTTTTTTTCTTTCTGCAAAACCTCTACGATTCCATTTCAAACAGCTTGCAGAAGTTTTCGGAGCTTGAAATTTTCTTTTAATACTTTTTTTCCAGGAAAGTATTATGAGATTACTTATGTATGAGACTTGGCTATTTCGATTTGAATACATTTTAAGAATTTTAATATATCCTTTACGTATTTATATATACACGCTGGTTTCAGAAGATTAACGAAATTTATATTTCGGACATGAAAATAAATAAATTTCCAAGAAAAGTCAGCAATATATGTTAAAAAATATTGATATATTAGAATAATAGTACAGGGTGATCATTATTAAGGTAACACTTTCAAAATGTTCTAAAAATAACCGCTCATCACAATGAGTTCAAATTTGAACTGAAGATATTTGAAGAAGGGGGAAACGGTATGGCATCAAGAGAAGTTGCACCGAATTTTTGCTGTGGTCGATGGGCTGTCCGCTAACAGTGTCACAACTGTTGAATGACTTGGAAGTCATTTTTCTATCAAATAAACGAAATAATCAAGCACAATGAACGCACAATTACAGTTTTATTAATGTTCAACTATTGCCAGATACGTTGTCATTTCGATTCAACATATCACTGCCAGGCAAATTTTATTTATGCCGCTTACAGTGCCTATTAATACACTTTGGAACATTTTTGATTCCGTACATTCTCCCCCTTCTTCAGGTATCTTCGAGTATTTCAAATTTGAATTCATTGTGACCAGTGTTTTTCTTTAGAGCATTTTGAGAGTGGTACGTCATTTATAATCGCCATGCATATAATAATATATTAGTCTAATCATTTTTCTTAAAATAAAAACAGCTTAAGAAAAGAGTATAATTCATAAGCATTCGTATATATACTTATAGATAATATATATATTTAAATATAGATATATATACTTGTTATATATTAAATAAAATTTATACATAATAAGTTTATATACTTACATAACCAATTTTAGGAGCCATTTTGATATATTTAAAAACATTTTTGTGTAATACACATTTTCACTAGATAGTTTATCTACGTTACTATGGTAACCAAATAACAATTTATTCAAGAATTATGCAACTTTAAATTATTATTTGATTAATATTGTCATGTATTTATTCAGTGAAAAAGATGGCATGCTTTAATAAAATTAAGATAATTTTTCATTATTTAAAATGAAGATATTATTTTATTTTAATTAATAATAAATTTATTACAATGCATTATTATTATTCTAAGACATATTTAAATATTATTACAATTTCGATAACATTCTATTAAAATTGTCTACTATATATTAAAATTAATACTATATATGAATTATAGGTAACATACTTAATTAGAGAATATATACTTGTCATGTATTAAATAAAGTTTATACACAATAACTGTATATACCTACATAATGTAGGTACGTAAAAATCATTTTTAGTTGACACATTTACATTTAATATGTAATTTTTTGCATTTATTTTAAAAAATTTTTTAATACATAACAAGTGTATATATATATAGAATTTTATGTGATATTTTTATATATTTGGAAAGATTTTTATAATGCACTTTTTCATTAGATCACCTGCTCACGTTACTAAGGTAACCAAATAGCAATTATTTTATCAAGAATAAGCCGACTAAAAATTTTATAATTTTTATTAATACGATCATGTATAAATACTGTTTAAAATTATCTTGTTTTAATAAAATTACGATATTTCTTCATTATTAAAATTAAGCTATGATATTATTATAAATAATAATTAATAAATTGATTAAAAAAATATTTTGATAATATTTTAATATTTTTAATCTAAGATATATTTAAATGTTATTAAATTACGATATGCTTTTAAATATAATAAAATTGAAAGAAATACACTTTTTTTCACTACCACAGAATATTTATTGCAGTGAATAAAATAAAAGTGTTTTTGTAAATACTTTATTTTATTCACTGCAAAACATATTCATCCACAAATAACCAGGTAATTGAAAGTACCAAAATGGGAAGGAGTTTAATTTTAAACATTTGTATATATACTTATAATATATATTCAAAAGTCTTTCTAAAATATACATACTTGTTATGTATTAAATAAAATTTAAGTCTTTTTAATTTTATATTAAATAATAAGTGTATATACCTACGTAACCCATTTTAGTTTACATTTTAATATATTTGCAAACGATTTTGTGTTACTCATATTTTCGCTAGATCGTCTGCCTAAGTTACTATGGTAACCAAACAACAATTAATTTATCAAGAATGAAACGAATTAAAATTTTAGAATTTTGATTAATACGTTCATGTATAAGTACAATGAAAAGTTATAATGTTTTAATAAAATTACGATATTTTTCATTATTACAATTAAGATATATTATTACAATTAAAATGAAGTTATTGCCATATTATTAATCTAAATTGTATTTAAATATTATTAACTACTAAAATTGATATAAAATCAAAATTGATACTTTTTTTTCAATACCACAGAGATATTTAATGCATGAAAAAATATAGTATTTTTGTAAAGTACCAAAAATACCAACTAATTGGAAGTACCAAAATGGTAAGAACCTAATGGAAAGCAATAAAAATACACCAATTATTTTAAATCCAATCAGATACAAAAATATTTTTGTGCCGAGTTACATCACGCTATCCTCCTGATATTAATTTTATTTCTTCCACGTGATATCATATCCTGTGGTGTCTTTTCTTCACGACGCACCCGTAAAATTTTCTTCTTAACGGAATTCGTAATTGAAATCTTAAAAGTCTTGTTTCTTTCTCCAAAAACATCGACTATTCCATTACAATAGCTTGCAGAAGTTTTCAGAGCTTTAAATTTCTTTACAATATTTTTTTCCGGAAAGGATTATGAAATTACTAATATATGAGACTCGCCTATTTCAATTCGATTATATTTTAAGTATTTTAAAATCCTTTTAAGGTATATGCTGGTATCAGAAGATTAACGGACAAATCGGATAAAATGCTATTTCAAGCATAAAAATAAATAAATTTCCACGAAAATTCAACAATATATGTTAAAAAATTGATGTATTAGAATAATCGTATATAAGCCTAACCCATTTTTAAAATAGAAAGAGCTTTTAAGAAAGGATTACAATTTTCAAATATTCGTACACATAGATAATATATATATTTAAATGTAGATGTATATACTTATGGTAAATTTTTACGTATGTTGTCTTCTTTTTTTCTGTTCCCATAAATTAACACAATATCAGTTGATGTATATAAAGTATTTATTCACATTCCAACAATACGTATTCGAGCAACTGTCCACCAACCGCACTCGCGTTCCTTCTTCTGCTCTTTTGCTGTTACATTTTTCATTCCCCTAAAGACATTCGCCTTATATGGAGTTACAGGAGGAGGAGTTATGGAAGAGCCTCTTGGTCGTGGCGTCATCTATTGTCATTTATAATGACAAATAGTTTACACGTAATACGTGTATATATCTACATAGACAATTTTGGGTGGCATTTTTAATATATTTGGAAACGTTTTTGTGTAATGCACATTTTCCTTATATCGACTGCCTAGGTTACTATGGTAACCAAATAACATTTATTTAATCAAGAATATTGCTAGTTTAGAATTTTGATTAATACGAACATGTATTAAAACTGTGATAAGTTAACATGTTTTATTAAAATTAAGATAATTTTCATTATTAAAATTAAGTTATTACATTATTGTAATTAAACATTAATGAAGTTTTTACGATATTATTAATATAAGATATATTTATTTATTAAAATTTAGATATACTACTTTTTTAAAATATAATGAAATTAAAACATATACTTTTTTTCATTACTACAGAAATATTTAATGGACCATGAAAATGTTTTACAAAATATTTTTTTTGCCAATAAAATACCAATTATTAGTACCAAAAATACCAGCTAATTCGAAGTCATCACATGGGAGGAACCTAATGGAAAGTACTAAAAATACACCGATTATTTTAAAATCCAATAAAATATAAAATATTTTGTGCCGAGTTACCTCACGCTATCATCCTGATATTTTTATTTTTCTTCCGAATGATATCCCATACCATTGCCTTTTACGAAGCACCGTAAAAGTTTCTGAATGGAATTTGTAATTGAAATATTCAAGTGTTGTTTCTTTCTGTAAAACCTCGACTATTCAAATTGCAATAGCTTGCAGAAGTTTTCGGATCATGAAATTTACTTTTCAATATTTTTTTTCAGGAAAGGATTATGAAATTACTAATGTATGAGGCTTAGTTATTTCTATTGTGAATATATTTTAAGAAATTTAAAAATCCTTTATGTATTCAGATAAACACTGGTTTACGAAGATTAACGGAAAAATTAGATAAATTGCTATATCAAGCATAATTATAAATAAATTTCCATGAAAATTCAGCAATATATTTAAAAAAAAAATTAATGTAATACAATAATATATAAGCCTAATCCATTTTTTATAATACAAATAGCTTAAGAAAAGTGTACAATTTCTAAACATTCGTAAATATACTTATAGGTAATATATTCTTAAATGTATATATATATATATAAAAAATAACATTTATACTATATAATTGTATATACCTTTTTAACCAATTTTAGTTGACATTTCAATATATTTGCAAACGATTTTCTGTAACGCATATTTTTCACTATCGTCTGCCTACGTTACTATGGTAACCAAATAGCAATTATTTTATCGAGAATTAGGCAACTAAAAATGTTAGAATTTTAATTAATACGATCATGTATAAATACAGTGAAAAAGTAAGCATGTTTTAAAAAAATTGAGATAATTTTTTCATTATTAAAATTAAAATATTATATCATTATAGTTAGAAACTATAAAAAACAATATCATTCCACTTATAGAGATATAAAATATAAAATAAGTAAAAGAGTTATATAATGTAATAACTCTGTTTTATAGTTATAATTATAACTAACATCTATAAAATAATTTTATTATAATTAAGTTTATAATAAAAATAAGTACATATTATTATCTAAGATATATTTAAATTTTTATTAAAATTTAGATATCATACTATTAAAATTGATATCATAATATGAAACCAGATACTTTTTACAAAGATATTTAATGCAGTGAAAAATAAACTATTTTTTGCAAAAAATACCTATAATCTCATCTAATTGGATGTACAATATGATGAATCCTAATGGAAAGTACTAAAAATACACCGATTATTTTAAATGCAATCCAATATAAAATATTTTGTGCCGAGTTATCTCACGCTATCATCCTGATATCATTTTTTATTTCTTCCACATGATATCTCATTCCATTGTCTTTTCTTTACGGAGCACCGTAAAAAGTTTCTGAATGGAATTTGTAATTGAAATCTAAAAGCCATGCTTCTTAGGGCCAAAACATCGACTGTTCCATTTGAATAGCCTGCAGAAATTTTTGGAGCTTGAAATTTTCTTTTAATATTTTTTTCAGGGAAAGGATTATGAAATTATTAATGTATGAGGTTCAGCTATTTCGATTCGAATACATTTTGAAGATTTTAAAATCCATTTTTACGTATTCATATATATACACTGGTTAAAAAAATAAGATAAATTCTATTTCAAGCATAAAAAGAAATAGATTTCCACGAAAATTCAGCTATATATGTTATAAAAAGGGATATATGTTACAATAATAATAGCATATATAATAATATAAGCTTAAACCTTTCTAAAATACAAATAACTTATATAAATGTATAATTATTTAACATTCGTATGAATATATTTATACTTGAGATGTAATAAATAAAATTTACAAGTAATAAGTGTATATACCTACATAAGCAATTTAAGTGAGATTTTAATATTTGGAAACGTTTTTGTATAATGCACATACTCTCTAGATCATCTACCTACGTTAAAGTAACCAAATAACATCTTGGAGATCGCCACCAATTCATGCATGGTACGCCGCTAAATATCCTGGTATGTCCTTTGCAGTGCTGCTGTCCTAGACCCGCTCGCAACGGCTTTTTAGTTAGACTAAGCACCGGCCACCAGCTTAAGAGTTTGACCTTCAATGGAGACGAGAAGACATACCCTTTGTCATTGTTCGGCCACTCAGCCTCCCTCTCATCTCATCGACTGTATTGGTGCCTCTGTGAGGCTTCAACTGTTGAACAGGGGAGGGACCGTTTATGATCTATTGATGGCATGATCTACTGGACTTGGTTTGGATTCTAAATCAAGGGGATGCAACAACAACCAAATAACAATTATTTTATTAAGAATTAAGCAATTTAGAATTTTCAGATTAATATGATCATGAATAAATATAGAGTTAAGTTATTAACTTTTAATAAAAAATTAAGACATATTTCATTAATGAAACTAACACATTATATGCCCGACACGTTACTCACTGGTAACGCGCACCGCTGGTGAGTATTAGGGCGGAGTTCAAATCCACTGGTGGTATTGTTGTAGACACTTTTTCAAAAATGAGAGGCTTGAAAGCGTTTGTGATGTTCAGCTTCTGGTCTCATTTGTCTGACTACCTAGTGGGAATTTTTCTGTTTTCTACCCAACGATAAGAAAATACTGATAGTTTCCCATAAAGTCCTCCCCGGAAGCATTCTGTCATTCTTTAAAGACTCCGAGCCAAGTCATACTACTAACTACGTAAGCTCTATCCCAAACAGAAGTAGCTTGTTCCATGAGACCATACGGGTTTTTTGACTTGATCTAAACATTTCACTCTACTAAGCGGGATAAGAAATAACAGATATTACATAACGTTATTTTGAAAAAATTAATACTGTTATTACAATATTATTAATCTAAGATGTATTTAAATGTTACTAAAATTTAGATATCATACTATTAAAAATTAATATGATAAAAATCAAAACAAATACCTTTTATCTGCCACAGATGCAGATAGGATACAGTGAAGATGTACTAAGCATGTTTTAATAAAATTACGATATTTTTCAATTCCTTCTATTTGCTCACACTGTATACTTACTGTTCACTGTACTTACTTTTGTTCTAAGATATATTTAAATATTATTACAATTTCTGATATCATACTATCAAAATTGCATACTATACATTAAAGTTATATACTATACAAGAAATATAAGTAATATATACTTAAATATATATATATATATAGCTTGCTTTGTATTAAATAAAAGTTATATAATAACTATATATATATACCTGCATTAGGTGACATTTTAATGTATTTTAAAATGAATTTGTGAAATGTAAATTTTTTCTAGAACGTCTGTCAAGGCTACTGTGGTAAACAAATACAAATTATTTTATCTAGAATTATGCAATTTTAAATTTTATTAATACGATCATGTAATAATACAGTGGAAAAGTTATCATGCTTTAATAAAAATTAATATATTTCTTCATTGAAAATATTATATTATTATAATTAAAAACTTATAGTTATAAATAATAAACACAAAATAATTTTATTAAAATAAGGTTATAATAAAATTATTAATCTAAAAAAATGTATTTAAATGTTATTAAACTTTAGATATCATGCTATTATATTTGAGCATGACAAAAATCCAAACAGATTTTTACAGAAACTTGTTGTTAATGAAGTGAAAAATAAAGTATTTTTTGTAAAATACCACAAATACCAGCTAATTGGAAGTATCAAAATGTAAACTAAAAATACACTAATTATTTTTAAATCCAATCCAGAATGAAATATTTTTACTGAGTTACATCATTTATCATACTGATATCATTTTATCTCTTCCACATGATATCCCATACCATTGTCTTTTCACGAAGCACCGTAAAAGTTTCTTAATGGAACCTGTAGAGTGAAATCTTGTTTCTCTCTGCAAAGACATCAAATATTCCATTTCAATAGCTTTCCCAAGTTTACAGAGCTTGAAATTTTCTTTGAATAATTTTTTTCAGGAAAGGATTATGCAATTACTAATGTATGAGACTCAGCTATTTCAATTCGAATGGTTTTAAAATCCCTTTATGTATGCATTTATACACTGGTTTCATGAGATTAACAGGGAAAATCGGATATATTGCTATATCAACCACAAAACTAAATAATCAGCAATATAGCATGACACGCAAATTCGATGTATATTTAGTTTAAAAAATAGAAAAGCTTAAGAAAGGA